>CAIGRQ010175224.1:0-20381 GCA_903798375.1 Fraxinus sp. D2006-0159 | reverse complement strand
GAGAGTCTGGGGGCCATTTTGCGTGAGATCTTGTTCTGTTCAGTCTTGTAATCGATAAATCTGTTCTATTCTAGTGGATTGGAGCGTTATTCACTAAGGTGAATGCTCAACGGGTAACTAGCCCTAATTTGGGTGAACATCCGGGCTTTAGGGCGAAAAATCACGTGTATTCTTTTTTAAATTGTTACTGTTTCTGGTGTTTGATGGGACTGTAATACCAACAATTACCTTGATAGGCGTCAAAATAATTTGCTCTTCAATGAACTTTGAGCATGTTCGGTTAAGCTTAAAAAATTTCATCGTTACTAAATTTACTAGCTGATAAATAAAATACTAAGTCGAAGTTAGAAAACTGAACTTATTCAAAAATACCTAAAAAAGTAAATATAAATAAATTTTAAGCTTCGAAATTAGCATGTCCACTAAAAATTTGCTCCATTATAACCTCTGTCCACATCTTACTTTGGTAAGTGAAAGGCAATGCACAATCTTTTCTTGTAAGCCAGGAAGCAGGCCGGGATATGTCTAATAATTGAAAATCAGTACACTGAGAAAGCTATAAATCACAAGTGACAAGGCCAATGGCTTTAAAAACTCCATGTGGAGACCATGTGAGGGCAATTCTCTTTCTTGCCAAAGCCAAAATCTATGCCCGAAGAATATTTCTTCTTCTGGGACCCATTTTCCTTACCCTCCTTCCTTCACCATGTTTTCCGGATCCTGCCAATTCTCCCTTTTCAAAATCACCAATTTTCCTTAAAGGAGGAACCAATAATCTCATTAAAGGAACCAATAATCATGTTTAGCAAAATGAAAAGAATCTGAATAATTGATTCATCAAACTTTGTCTCCTTAATTCCACTTTGGATGTGTTTGCTGCATGATATTCGACAAGATTATACGTTATAATAGATAATCTTCCTCCTTGTACTACTCAATTGTATCTAATATTACTACATACCATACATTCCCACGACCAAAAGTTGTATCCAACTAGGTACATTGAACACTATGTGTTGATATATTGAAGTACGTAGTATAATCAAGCTATATATTTTTTAAAATTATTACAATTTTAAAATTTTAATACAATTTTCTGCTGAAGTTGCTTTTATTTAGTACAATCCTACTCAAGATTCAAGAACTGTTTGTTATTATAAAACAAATCATCTATTTTTCACTTGTGAATTATCTTTTGGGTAACTCAAAAGACGAAAAATTTTATGTTTATTCCTATCAAGCACCAAGAAAGAGTTTGTTTACACGTGTATGTGAATTATCTATTTATTAACCGAAAAAAAATGAACAACGGAAATGCTGAATATTTTACCTCAGTTATTTGTTCTTTTGTACCTTCTTTTGACTTGCACTTTCAAGAATCAAGATGCACGAGGAAGTGAAATTGACAAGTTGGGAATTTTGTGTCTCATATATTTATTGTGCTGTCATAATAAGTTACAGATATTAGGTTTGCTCGGCTTCAAGATTTCAAGGGGACTACTAATTCTTTCATAATCACCCACACAAATTTCAATAATCTGTTTAGGGTTTTGAATCGTGGACCATCAACTTCCATGTGCCCGCATGTGCAATGTCTTTCTCTCATTGGCCCACCACCTCCCTTCTTTCAGTAATAAATGGGCTTAATGCACATTCTTCTCCTTCTCATTCCTCTCTCTCTCTCTATCTCACTCTTCATCTCTCTGTGTGTGTGAAGTTCTTCGTGACTGTTACACGTTGGATCCCAAGAAAATTAAGTTCTTCTGCAATTTCTCTCTGTCCATTATTACATCTGGAAACTTTTCCATTCAGTTTCGATGAAAGCAAGGTAATGCGAGTTTTCTTCCCCTATACACGACGATGATATGATATTTGTATATATTTTTATGTTTCTGTCATTATTATGTATTCATATCTAGTAATTCGATAATAAAACCGTATTCTTATTTTTCCGGTTTCCTTAAGAAGTTAAACATTGTATTATTAAATTATTCGTGTTCTTAATTACTGCTCTCTCTTTTTCCCCTGTGTAGAACGGGCTATTCAACTTCACTCAAACAAGAATTCCTAAAGAAATGGATAAATGGTCTCCATATATACAGTAATTTAAAGAAGGACATGTGCATTTTGGAAAGAAAAAGGGCCATAAAGTTATCAGCAGATGTGGCCATTGCTTCCACCAGAAATGCCAGCACTCTTTGGAGTCGCACGCTAATGGCCAACATTTCGAAAAATGAGACGAACGAAAGTCTCGTTGAACAAATATTTTCGGGTTCGGAAGTAATTAAGAAGAAAGCTTCAATTAGATTGATGGCATGCAGCAGTAGAATTACAAGCAAGAAGATTTTGAGAAGAAGCCATATTACTAAGATTAGAGCTAGAAAAGTGGGATTGGGACCCCATGCAGTTAAGGCCAGCTCCATCGCAAAGAAATTGGTGAAGAACAGAACCCAAGTGCTTAAAAATCTTGTACCTGGGGGAGAAAATATGGATGAAGTTTCTTTGATTAAGGAAACCCTAGATTACATTGTTTCTCTTCGAGTTCAAGTGGATGTAATGCGGCGTCTTGCAAGTGCTGCTGAACATTCAACAAGGTCGTTATAATTAATTTACTTTTATTATTAACTATTATTATTTTTTGCTTTTATGCTTCAAAAATGAAGATGGAGAAGAAGCTAAATCCTATATATGTATGTAACCATGTGTACAAATGAACATTGTGCAAGTCACTAATCTCTACATTCTCCTTTCACTTCGTTTTAGTGACTTGGTTTTGAATGTAATGTCTTTCGATTTTCCAATGCTCACAAACTTTAATTGGTTATCTCGATATTTTTGTTTGCAAGTTTTTTAGATGGAAAATTAACTTTCTTGAAAATATGTTAGAAAATGGACCTTGAATCCTCCATGTGGGTTGACTCAACCGCAAACTTATGGGAAGGAATAGTTTGATTTTTTAGAATTCAAATTACAACTCACTACAACCACCATTTTGTGCAAAATTAGTACATGAAACAAATCTCATAAAGGTTGTCATGTGATATATTTATTGACCATTGGTGTGAAATGGTGTATTAAATTGAAGATTTGGTAGTACAATGCAAGTGGTTCAATCACAAGGTATTGGGTATTCTTTATTTTGAATAATATTTCTTAAGTCGAAATAAATTCTATGAATACGGCTAATTTGCATTCCAAAAATCAGAATTATAAGAAACAAAATGTGATGAATCATATGTCAGTCTTATGTCCTAGGTCTAGTTGTTGAGATGGTACTTTTATTGTTATGACATCTTTGTTACTATTTACCTGATTATGTATAAGTAATGAATGTAGTCTGCAACATAAATTCAAGTCGTGATGTACTGATTACTAAGGGTTATGATAGTAAATTATAACCATTTTGATTTTCTTTCTTAAACTACTAGCCCAATGGAATAATGAGATGCAAATATCACTAGTCCAGATTGGCTAGCACATATTGTACTTTTCTCTTTGAAAGAGAGTAGTCGATCTCAATGATTAGAGTGTAAGGACACTCGAGTAAATACATAGATGATTGTTAGTTGAACAACTTCATTGAACACGTACATTAGATGTTTCACATGGATAACTATTTCAATCTCAGTAGATTATCTCTATATAACAACTGTGAAATTGATTGTTAGACTCGAGATCATTATGAAATCTTATGTGTGAATCATCAAACTTTGATGGTGTTGGATGTGATTCTTCCAATGATGCTAATGCAACACTAAATGAGTATGACATGAATCACATGAAAATTTATGGATGATAAAGAAATTATATTTATCACTTTTAGAGAGTAAGAAATTATGCCCCGACTTTCGTATGGACCAAGACATCGATTATACAATTCCTCGGTGGCAGTGGAGTGAGGAATTGCGGTGAAGTTATGATCTGAAAAAGGTTTCAAATAGAACTCCTTAATTCGATCACCCAAGTGACAAAGAAGATAATTAGTAAAATAGGATCCACATTAATTTCATAACTCGTAATCAATTCGGACATAATTGATAAAGAGATTGTATTTCGTGCTAACCACACATTTAGAGCCTGTTTGAGCTCTATTTTTTGTGTTAAATGCATTTTGAAATGATAGATTGATATAAAATGTGTGGTTAAAAATTAAAGAAATTTTTTTGGGTTGTGTTCAATATTATTTTACTAAAGAATGTGTGGTTGAAAAGAAAGAAAAAAATGTATTTTGAAAAAAAATGAAGATCAAACAAGATCTTAAATTCTACATTACAATTCTTTTCAATTGGGTTACTTTGACAATCAGCTACATGTAAATTTTGGACAAAAATTTAATTAGTTAAATTAATTGATAAATTGTTTTATCTCCACATTATTTGTCATTTTGATCGAGATCCGAACCGAATGCACACATAAATGGTGATCATTAGAAGACTCAAAATGAGGAATAAGTTAATTGATAAATGTAGGACATTTGAGCCATTAATTGACTGATTGAATTTTTAAACTAATAGGTCAAAATTGATTAATTGGGTTAAGTAATTTTGGATCCACAAATATTTGGGCTTCGAAATTCTTAATGAAAAAAACACCCCAGAACCCTAGTGCAAAATAAGCGCCGTCAACCTCCGTGGGATCTGCCACCATGGCTGATCTCCACACTGCTCCACCGTGCCCTGAGCGGCCATCTTCTCCTAAGGCTGGTCCCCCTCCACAGTCGAAGGGACCGAGGACTTCTTATGCTGCAGCAGTTACGGGTTCTGCCTCTCGACCTGCTCTCTCCACCATATCTGTGGTCGACGTCTCAGTCACAGTGCGTCAACCAGAATTTAAGGATGGTAAACCAGCAATAATCTTCACTCCTCTGGAATTGCAGCGATCTGAGGTTGGGGAGGTCAAACGGGAGTAACGGAAATTCTCTAAGACAAGGCCAAGAATGGATGTGCTCCGTCATTCTATCAGTACAAATTGGGGATTGTCTTCGGTCCCTATTGTCAGTTTACTAGATCGGCGCCATGTATTGATCAAATTACAAAATGCCGAGGATTTTAATAAGGCTTGGACGCTTGACTCACGTGAGATTGATGGCTCCTTATTTCGATTGTTTAAATGGACTCGAGATTTTAAACCGACTGAGGAATCCCCTGTTGCTTCAGTTTGGGTTCGTCTCCCATTACTTCCCCTAAATTTCTGCATTCCTTCATATTTACAGGCCTTAGTTAAGCCCCTTGGTCGTTACCTCAGTTATGATCTTCCCACAGTTACATTCACACGGCCTAGTTTTGCAAGGGTTTGTGTTGAAATAGACTTGTCACAACCACGTGAAGATCTGATCTGGATTCGAACTGGGAAGGATAATTCGTCGGGTTTTTGGCAGGAAGTTCTTTATGAAAGGTCCCCTAAGTATTGCAACCATTGTCGTCTCCATGGTCATGATATTTCAACCTGCAATAGAATTCAAGGCACAAACCGTGCGGCTAGAAAGACAATACAGAATCAGATGCCTCTACAAGTCAATAAAAATGGTGAAAACCAGGTTGAACAGCCAACGAAAAATATGCAGGTCAATTCAGGCGATATTCAATCAACTTCAGAAGGGCCTAAATTATCTAGTAAAGGAGAGGAGGTCACAACTAATGATACACCGGTACCAGGTAAAGAAGCTCCCTTCACCAACGAGATTCTAGTTGGGTCACAGAAAAACCAAGAGATTTCCCAGAAAGATCCTATCACTCTGTCTAGTGAGGATAAGGAGCTTATGACTGAGGAAAACGATAAGGATGAGTTTGATGCAGATATGCTGTTAAAAAAAGCTGGGCTTTTGAACTCAGGAAGCACTACTGGGATTGTACCAATCTCGCCAACTCACAGCACAGGCCTTGTTTCCCCCCCAATCTATGTTCCGTAACCACTTAGAGGAAGATATTCCTCGAGGAAATTCTTTCGACGTGTTAATTGATCAGTTGCATTTGGAAGTCGAAAAAGACCCCCCTGATTACCCCTTTGACATTGGCAGAGATGTTGGTTGTCATTCGGACTCGGGTATACTAGACATAGCAGCCAACAATAGACGTAACAGAAAAATGGTACTGATCTCTGACTTGATTGGGGATCCTCATAAACATCTTTGATATGAATACATTCCTTGTATGGAATGCAAGGGGGTGGGGAATTCTCCCACCACTCGACATCTTAAACACTTAATTAAAAGCTTTAAGGTTTCTTTTATTGCTATATTGGAGCTGATAGTTTCTTCGGATCAGGCTGCTAAGATTAGTAGGAAGTTGGGTCTCCCGCAAGTTGTTACTAACACGGAATTTGGGGGTAAGATATGGGCCTGTTTTCCAGTGAATTTTATATTCACTCGTGTTGCTTCTAGTGACCAACTTATTGCTATTGATACGAACCTGCAAGGCAAAGATGTTCGGATTGTTTTTATTTATGCCAAATGTGACTATATCCTTCGTAGAAAATTATGATTGTCTTTGGGGCAACTCATGTCCAGCTCTCTCCCTACTATTTTTATGGGGGATTATAATATTGTAAAAAATGAAGAGGAAAGAGCTGGCGGTTTACCAGTTAACAGGGTGGCGTTCTTACTGAAAGAAGTCAAATAAGATTCTCATGGCTTATATGATCTTCCTTTCTTGGGAAGTAAATTTACTTAGTTCAGCAATCGCAGTGGGTCTTTGATTTGGGAGAGGCTCGATCGTGCACTTACTAATCATGCTTGGCTCGATCAATTCCCCAATAGTATTATCAACCATCTTGAGAGATGTCATTCAGATCATGGTCCGTTGCTCCTACAGTTGGCCGATCCTCAACGCAGCTCGCCCTGTCTTTTTTGTTTTCAGCGTATGTGGCTTCAACATCCTTTATTTCTTCATGTGATTACGGAATCTTGGAATAGAGATTGTCATTATAGTGGTTTGCAACGGATGGCTTTCAAGCTTAAAAGGCTTAAGGGGGACCTTAAGCTTTGGAACAAAGTGGTCTTTGGTAATGTTTTTCAGCAACTTAATGACACCAGGGATAAGATTCTTTTTCTTGAAAATAATCTAATTTTGGATGCTTCAGTTGCTAAGGAGCTTGAGGAACTAAAACGCACTTATGACCGTCAACTCCTTCAGGAAGAAATCTATAGAAAGCAACAAAGTCGGGTCAAATGGCTTAAAGAGGGAGACTGCAATACTGCTTTTTTCATGCAATGGCTCGTCAAAATCATCAAAAACTGCACGTTAATGAAATTATGGGTCCTTATGGTATTCTCACAGATACACAATAGATTTTAGGAGCTGCTGTTGAATTCTTTAAAAGCCACTTGAGTACTGAAATGGAGACTGGCCGTGATTTGTCTCCCATGATCTCTTTGGTGCCTAAATTAGTCACTAGTGAGGATAACAATATGCTCCTTTCTGTGGTGTCGGAACAAGAAGTATATGAAGCTGTTAAAGGCATTCCTGAAGATTCTGCACCGGGTCCTGATGGTTTTTCTTCATCCCTATATATTCATGCTTGGACTATTATTTCTGATGATCTTATTGCAGCAGTCCGTGAGTTCTTTACAGGAGCGCTTTGTTCAGACTCCTTGGGGGCATCCATTATCTCGATCATCCCGAAGAAAGACAAGCCTAACACTTTTCTTGATTTTAGGCCTATAAGTATTTGCTAGGTGTTATACAAAATTATTGCCAAGATTATGGCCAATCGCTTGTCCAAAGTGCTTCCTAAAATTGTCTCTTTGAATCAAGGTGGCTGGCCGTTTAATTTCGGAAAACATCGCTCTCGCTCAAGAGTTAGTCCAGCATTTAAACAAGCGCTCACGGGGAGGTAATACTATACTGAAGATTGATATGGCTAAGGCTTTTGATCGCGTGGAGTGGGACTACTTGTTGGCCGTCTTGAGAGCATTTGGTTTTGCTGAAGAATGGGTCTCTCTTATCCATAATATTATCTCTTCCCCTAAATTTTCAATAAAAATTAATGGGGAACAAGCTGGTTTTTTTGCACCTTCTCAGGGTCTTCGACAAGGGGACCCACTCTTTCCTTTATTGTTCATTTTGAGTGAGGAGCCTTTATCTAGAGGTCTATTGAAGTTATTAAGGGATGAAAAAACATCTCCTTATCAGGTTCCCGAAAACTGCATACCGATTTCACATCTATTATATGCTGATGATTTTCTAGTGTTCACTAATGGGTCTCGGGACTCTCTTAAGATGTTGATGGAATTCTTACATTCCTACGAAAAAGTATCTGGTCAGCTTATCAATACACAAAAAAGCTCATTTATCGTTAGTAGGAAAACAGCATTTTCTCGTCGGAGGATTATTGAATCGGTTACAAATTTTCGTGAGAGCTCTCTTCCCTTCATTTATTTAGGAGCCCCCCTGTTTTATGGCTACTTCATCATTATTTGCTCCGATGGTAGACAAAATTCGTAAGAAGATTGCAGGCTGGAAAGGTAAGCTTCTTTCTTGGGGAGGTAAGCTTACTCTCATTCAATCAGTGTTATCCTCTATGCCTATATATTTAATGTCAGTGATACGCCCTCCAGATAAAGTAGTCCATGAACTTCATCAACTATTTACAAATTTTTTCTGGGGTGATTATGAGGGAAAATATAAATATCACTGGATTGCTTGGAAGAAAGTGTGTTTCNAGACAAAATTCGTAAGAAGATTGCAGGCTGGAAAGGTAAGCTTCTTTCTTGGGGAGGTAAGCTTACTCTCATTCAATCAGTGTTATCCTCTATGCCTATATATTTAATGTCAGTGATACGCCCTCCAGATAAAGTAGTCCATGAACTTCATCAACTATTTACAAATTTTTTCTGGGGTGATTATGAGGGAAAATATAAATATCACTGGATTGCTTGGAAGAAAGTGTGTTTCCCTATTGATGAAGGGGGATTAGGAGTCCGAAGTTTATTTGATGTTTTTGCCTCGCTCCAATGTAAAATGCTATGGAGAGTCTTGACGGGTGACTCTTTATGGGCTTCATTCATACGACATAAATATTTGACGGTAAATTTTAATATGAGCTCTTATTCACCTGGTCTTACTGCATCTCCCTATTGGCGTAATTTAAGTAGACATTTTCCTTTTATCCAAGAACAAAGTAGGTGGAGGGTCGGTGAAGGAAAGATCTCATTTTGGTATACAAACTGGTCGGGTCTTGGTTCTTTATACTACCAAGGATGGTTTGTTAATGATCCTATGTTACAGTTGAAAGATGTTTGCGCTAAGGGTTCTTGGAATATTGACCTTATTCATAGACTTGGGGGTGACAATTTGGTAGCCTACATTCATAATTTGGCCATTCGTTTAAAGCAAGTGCCAGATAAACTTGTTTGGTGTCCGACTTCAGTTGGAGAATTCTCTTCTAATACGGCTTGGAGCCTATTACGTGAGACTAAGGACAAATATCATCTCTTCAAATTGATTTGGAATAAAGTACTTCCGGTGAAAATCTCTATTTTTTTCTGGCGAGTTTGGCGCGGTATAATTCCAGTGGATGATGTTATTAGACGTCGTGGTGTTCCTTTGGTATCAAAATGTCACTGTTGTTCTCATGCAAAGGTGGAGGACATTGAACATTTGTTTCATACTAGTGAACCTACAATTCTCGCCTGGACGCATTTTGCTAACATTTTTGGGGCTCGAATTGTTTTTGCTAGTTCATGGCATTCCATTCTTACTAATTGGCTACACCAATTTAATGGTTCTTCGCAACTTCACCAACTTGCACTTTTGACCCCGGCACTGATTGCTTGGGAGCTTTGGCTCGCACGCAATGAGGCTAGATATAATGGCGGTTTGGTCAATGGTCATAATATTTGTTCCAAAGTAAAACGATGGTTGGTTGAATTAAGCCCACTGCTTCGTCCATCATGTGCTACTCCCTCTCGTCTTCATGCTGCTCTCTATTGTCTTGGTATGGTTCCCACTCCTTTGACAACTAAGGCTCCTCTTCTTGTTCGATGGTATCGTCCCCCATGTAATATTCTTAAACTTAATATTGATGGTGCTAGTTGTGGTAACCCTGGCAGAGCTGGATGTGGTGGGGTGCTTAGAGATTGGAAAGGAAAGCTTGTTTTTGCTTTCTCTCAGTCTCTTAGGGTAGCTACTAATTCAATGGCGGAAGTAATAGCTCTAAAATTTGGTTTGTATTATTGCTATATTTTGGGGGTTTCAAAGGTATGGGTCGAAACAGATTCCCAAGTGGTTTGTCATTGGTTTAATGGGATGGGTATTATTCCTTGGTCCCTTCAGCAGGTTTGGGATGACATCGTTGATATGGCCGACTTCATTGATTTAAAGGTCACCCATATTTTTAGAGAGGCGAATTCGGTTGCTGATTCGTTGGCTAAGATGGGTACAACTGGACACTCTCAATTCTCTACATATATTAGTGCCTTCTCTAAGACCACTATAGGTTGTTTTGTTTTAGATTCTAGTGGTTGTCCTTCCTTTCGAATTCGTTGAATGTATTGTTTTAGAGTTAAGGAAAAAAAACATTGTAAGGGAAGTAGTCTTCCCTATTTATCGCTTTCATTGCTAATTACATGTAATCACGGTATTCCTCTGTCACAAGTGAGGGCATATTAATAAACTTTCGGAGGTACCGCCCTCCTTCCATAAAAAAAAAATAATAAATAAAAAAAAAATAAAAAAAATTCTTAAAGGTTTAGTGATTCAAGAAGTCTATATACAGTTTATTAGTGTAGTTTGGGATAAGGATGACTAAAAAAATAAAAAACTCATTCAACAAGATATTTGTGGCCCCGAATAGGACGTAGATTACCCATCTAATCAGGTAAACGAGGTGGAGGATGGGATGGGGTTCGTTGCTCCTAAACGGTTATACTCAATGGGATCGAGGACAATAATGATCGACCCGTCCCGTTGTCATCTTTAGTTTGGGAACACACACAACTGTACACATTATTTTGTTAGCAAAAAATAAGAGAAAACAAACCCTAATTCTTCACCACCAAGCCATTGACGTCGACTCCTTCAAATGGTCAAAATTTTGTCCTTGTTCTCAGTATTACTTACCGTTAAAGATAAAACACTTAGACTGCTATGATACATAAAGATTAGAGAATATTAGAGATTGGCAAGAATCACAAGTTGCAAATTCGTTCTTGAGCAGAAAAATCAGATTCACAAGATGTTAATCCGCAAAAGGTATGAATCGTGTTTTAACATCATTGTAGATCTAACATGATAGTGCACTTGTGCTTTAATTTCAAATATCATATCGTTTTCTTAATTAGCCATTCCATGTGTCATAATATCATAATTTAATGTTTAAATGAGAGTGATAAATGCACTTATCCGAACTTCTATTCTTATTCAATTAATTGTAAATTGAATGGTTGTCTAATAAATTTGAGTAAAATATGTTAATTATACCAAAAAAAAATATCAAATTTTGATACAAGAAATGGTTATTTCGAACTTAATTGGAGTTGATTCGGAGAAACTAAATATCAATTGAATTGCAAGTGATTAAGTTGAAGTATTAATGGAGTTTTCGTTAAAACATCATAAGTTTTTGGATTTGATTCCATATTTGAAGATTTTGGAGACTAAATTATAAACTTTCAGAACTTGCAACGAGTCAATTATTAATAAAAATGGGATGAAAAGAACTTAATTGCAAATATTAGAATATGAATGAGTAAAGTTGCATGAGAAAAAGTGTCCAATTGAGGGAAATTTTTTAACTTTTCTTTTCAAACTCCGTGAAAATCGATTTGAACAATACTTTTAATCTAAATCTTGTTCTATAAATACATATCTTAGTCTAACAATTGAATGAGGCATGTAGGGTTTCATTATATGCATATATTCAAGTTGTGGTTTAGGGATCAATTATACACATATTATAAAAGTCAAATGGGCCTCTTGGGACACAATTAATTGTGGAGATTACATTGTTCCAGGCATTCAAATTCACAGTCCAAAATTCAAGTGAGAGGGTTTTATAACCAGAAATTAGGTATTAAAATAATAGTTAAATATTAATTATTTTAATTACAGCTAATAATTAAATAATAAGTATATTAAATACATAAGGCGCATTCCCTTAAATATCGCAGTTCAAATTACCCATTATCTTAACTTCGATTATTATCCAAATCCTTTCTCTCTCAAACTCCTCTCCCACGGCTACACACGATATCACCGTTGAGTTTGCTCCTTATTTCGACCATTTTAAGTGTATTTTATACTTTTCATCTATATAGTCTCAACATTATCTCTTCCATTCATCATCTCTTTCATTCATTATCTTTTCCATTATCTTGTGAAAATTGAAGAACCCGAAGTCAAAGTGAAATAGCAAAAGTACAGGGTGCAAAAAAGGGAATCAAGATAGAAGGTACACCACAACGAAGATGTAAGAGGGAGACTGAGGAGAACCCCAAACAAACCCCTTCGAAAAAGAAAAGATCATATGTGACTCTGCAAAAAGTGCCCACGAACAAGGTAATTTCGATTTTTTATTTATTTATTTAAGTTATATGTATGTATTCATAAATTGATAGGTAAGAAGCATTGAAGATGTATTGGATATTTTTATTCGGTTCAATTTCATTAGTGATTGGAATGGATTATGGTTCTATTTGAATCCTTTATTTTATGGAAATTGATTCTTTTTTTAATTTTATGAATGATATGTGTCTTAAAGATAAAGAGTCCATGTGACCATGATATTCGAATGTGATCAAGGTTTTTATAAATATACGACTCTAATACATACCATTCTCTATATCTGTGATATGATTCACGTGATTATATACCAATATATATTTGTGACCTGATTTAGAACATTACGTGTGACCTGATTTTAAACATCGTATATCATTTTCTCTGTATGTGATTCATATGTACTTTTTCATTCTAAACAAGTGTTTAACATTGTGTTATACTTAATGCAGGTCTAGAAATAAATAATACCAAAAGATAGTTGGTTTACAGGTAAGATTACAATTTCAGTGACAAAGGGTGTTCTTACCACCATCAAAACAAATATAAGTCAAGCACAGAAACGTATATTGATTGGAACATCTTTTTCCCATTTCCTAGATTGTCATGAAATCGTGATTCAACCAAAGTTGATTCACTACTTTTTTTTAAGGTAGGTTTATCACCCTAATGATGAAGAAATGTGATTTGGTGTGTCTAGGCAATATGTCAGGTTCTCTATCGTCGAGTTCTGTTTAATCACAAGCTTGAGATGTTTCGGAGACAGTGATATACAAAAGCTTGAAAATAGAACGTCGTAATTGAAGAAAAAATACTTTTGTCAAGTGGACGGTGTAACACATGAAGACGTCAAGTCCACATTTATATTTGCATGCCAAATGCCGGACTTGGATCTTGTTAAAGCCCTACTAATAAGGACATTGTTATGCTTGGGGCTTTGTATTTTGTCAATATTTGTCTTTTTCCTAGAGATTACAAGAAGCTTGTAGACCACATATTGTTCGTTCTTGTTGAGAACTTCTCTGTAATGGATAGGTTCCGATGGGCGAAGTTACTATTTGAAACTACTTTGGGTGCATTAAAAGGCAAGTTGAGTAGGAGATTACACACTATAGGCTACGAGGTATGTTAGTAGCTTTTCAAGCATGGAAATACGAGACTATCAAAGATGAATCCCTGCATCAAAAACTAGATGGCAGACGAACAATCATACACTGCGAAGTTGGAAGGAGCCGACTATTTCTGAAACCCCGATGTAACCTTTTAGAAAAATGAACTCGTTATGTATTATATTGTGAATTGTTGACAATATTTTTCTCTAATCTATTTTGAACTGTAGATTGAGATTTGTGACCAGGACCCCTCGAAAACTGAGATGGTCATGTCGTACATGAATGGGTCCAGTACAATATGCGAATTCAACTAGACATTTCATGCGACGATCGGAAAAATAAGGATAAGACAAAAAGGCCAACTAACCATGTGGGTACAAGTGGAAAGCCAGGTCTGGGAAGCCAGGTCCATCATATGCAAAAAGTCTTCACAATGTTCCTATCAACGAACAGTATTATTGGACAGGCTAATGTCTCTGACGACGATAATGATTTTGTTAATCCTCCACCAAGATGGCAAGAGACATCTTCCCACGAAAAAACCATGACGACGAGGATCCGTCAACTGACCCTCATTTTCCAGAGGAACCATATTCACCTGGGGCACAATAAGTGATGTAAGTTTTTATTGAAGTCCATACAATCCATACATTCAGTTCACAAATATTAACATACATATGTTACATTCTCACATTAGCTCACATGTCATCTATCAAGGTCATACGTTATTTCATGTGGGTCTTATGTCATTTAGAACATTACATAGATCATGCAGTTGTGCTTTCAATTTGTATAATATTTCCATCATTGGTCATAGATCAGTATATTCAGGTTACATGTCATTTAGCTTGGGTCATCGGTTATGTAGTTGTGTTTTCAATGTGTACTGTATATTTAAAGTTGATCGGATATCACTATTTTTAGGTCACAAACTCTGATTTATTTTTTCATTTTTCAAGTGTTTGAGGATTTCATACGAGACCCTGGGATGCAAATATCTTAACTCAAGTCAAATAGCAAAGTTTTGAATATGCAGCTTGATGATATCAAGTCAAAGATGTCATCTACAAAGGCTAAATAGACAATGAAGATGAATTATATTGTCCAAATGCAAAGGAAAATAAAAAAGTGACTTGATGGACATTAGGACAAACATGTAATTCCTATCTCAATCTGTGTCGACCTGGATTTTTAGTTCAATGGACGAGATTTTGAAACAGCAATAGGTAACAGCCTACCTTTCAGCACACCCTAGGTCGATGTTGACTACGTGCTCAAGTCAATCCTGTCTACCAATAAAGCACACTAGATGCTTGGTATGATGTAATTTAGAACTCATACCATGATGGTGTTCAATTGGACCGGTATGACCTAGAGTGACTAAAAGGTTCGACAAGAAATTGAATTATGCTTTAAAAGTTTTCCTGCTCTAATGAATGATCTGGGACTGTCGAAAAAGAACCTCGATTATCATGAACCCGAATGCATGGAGTCAAAGGTGATCATCGATAATACCCTACCATGGTAGATGAATGGGTAAGTTTGTGACCAAGATTTGAAAATGTATAACTTTTAAATAATTTTCATTCATAACAAAATTGTTTTGTGTTGTTCCTTATTCATGATTGCGAGATATTTATGATTTTACATGCCTTGTACATCCTCCGTGAAGGCAAACACTCCATACCGAATAAATGACGGCAAGTGTAAAATGGATATTGTCACAATATTCTATAAACATCTAGAGATCTATATGAAGCGGGTGAAACAGCCTACAAAGGAGGAGAGGATTATTATAGATTAGAATTTGAAATTACATTTGTAAATGTAGTTGATGATTGGATTTGTGACTTTTATAAATATAGCACTCAAGATATTTGTGTCTTTTAATATTTTATACTCAGTGAAAGTGATTGTAATGAATATTATCCCGTGTGTTTAAGGTCTAATTTGCAATTCATGAATGCAACATGTTCAGTTAATAATACCTCATTCTTTGGTTACATATTATTGTCAGGGGTTACAAATTAGGTAGAAATGTCACAGGTTTGTATGCACAGATTTAATGTGTGTTGTGGTTGTAACCATAACTATTTATATTTTTTTTAATGTCTAATGTGATTCTCCATCTCATGACTAAGTGAAAATAAAGACATGACATAGGTCACATATCATAGCACAAGTTTCTGATGTCTAATATCTAAGTGATTTTTACATGCCATAGGTCACATGTCACAACACACAAGACACGAGTCTTTTGGAAAATGTCACATGTTGTAATAAACACATCACGGTTCATAGCGTAGATAGTATACATGTTCACATATATATGTCATACTCCACAGGTCACAGGTATTTATCAAATGTTGTTGATGAGGTCACAGTCTGTTATCTTATGATCAATCATATATATGAATAGACAAGTTATGCAACTCAAGGTACATGTTATAATGCATATTGTAATATAGACATGTCGCATTACATATGCACGGGGCTAATAAATCAAATTGATGCTATTTTTCTAGCACTTTTCAAATTGTCAGACATACATGTATATGTATATATGTTCTGCAAGGTAAGTCATATACACATCATAAAGTCACATATTGTTTTTTTAGTGTATTATGCTTAATTTACAGAGTCTAAGTAAGGTCACATATTATTATAATTAGGTCACATTTTAGTCGATAGAGTTCAAAAGTTTTTTTTTTAAAGTTGTTTCCCTATCAAGTCACTAATTTGAATCAGATGTTACATGTTCTTGTGAAGTACTTACATATCATAAATTCATTTGCACAAGTCACTAACTAATTATTTACTATTCAAACACAAGCAAATAGAGGTCACATCTCAATTGAACAATTGAAAAGAGGACACATTTAATTGCAATTGTGTTATTTCAATGAATGTTTCAACTACAAGAATATGATATATCTATGATCTAACTATATCATCAGTTGATTTCCTATTAGTGGGTGTTCTTCTATATGTGATTACAGTTTAATGGGATCAAACTAGAACATCTCCTACGGTTGTGACCATATCCTCCATAACATCCACATTTAATTGCTAGTTTCCCTTCTCCAAATGATCTCTTTCTCTTCTCAATAGGCCTTCCAGAACTCCTCTTCTGAATATGAGCTAATACAATTTTGTCTTGTACTTCTTCAGGAACTGTCCATTCAGTTGAATTTCCAACAAATATATAGAATCTTGGTAAACATTTGCGTATGCATCTTATGTGTAATAATAAGAGCAGTAAGTATACAAATCCCTCTTTGTATTTGTAATTACAGCCAAATGCGTGTGAACATGGTAACAAATCAACTTGTAGCATCTTCTATGTGCATGTCGGTTCTCAAAATCCACAACAAAATTGGATTTTTCGATCCGTCAAAACTTCTCGTAAATGTTTGCCACAAGGCCGAGGGCCCAAAGCATAAAGTGTTTGCCCTATCAAAGGGAAAGAAGAGATCAAGGGAGGCAGTCTCGAACAAAGTTCCAAGCGAGGTTGGGCAATCATCAAAAACAAGAAGCCCAGTCTCTCTACCACATCCTTCTCCTCGAGTCCATGCTCAAGCCTATACTCCTCGGGGTGCACCTAAAATCGTTGACTTGGATGACAACATTATACCCCCGTCCTCTATGGACGAATACACACAATGCTCACTGGTCTCGAGCATTGTGAACAAATATACTAAGGTGGTCGATAACAATGAAGGGACAAAGACCCTCGAGCTATTGACTCTAAAGGTATGATCTCGATCTCTATCTCTCTTCTTCTTCTTCTGCTCGATCTAATGTTTTTTCTTTCTCAGACTTTGAGTGTTGCTTAAGGCTTAGCCTTGAAGGGGGGTCAGTACCTTGAGCAAAATTGAGCGAGCTCGTGGATGAATTTGAGCAATGTAAAAGACGCATTGGCGAGCTCGAAGTGGAGAGGGACTTGACCAAGATCGAGACCAGAAAAGCTTGAAACCAAGTAGGCACCCTCAAGGACTAGGCTAAGAAGGTAAAACTCGAGCTTTTACATTCAAAAAAGGGCTTCAGGATGAGAAGGCAAGGTGATTGACGACTTCAAGAAGTTAGCATAGTTCCGGACATTGCTGGGTCAGTACGATTTAGGTACTTATCATTATGGCATGAGGCTTGCTCATTAATTCTTGCAAATTAAACTCCCTGAGGACTTGAAGCCTGTCATCGAGGACTTAAAGTCAGTGAATGAGATCGCGAAAGAGCTCGAACTTTCTACTTTTGAGGCTGAGGACGAAGATAGGGACGAGGTCGAGACTCCTAATTAGGACTGTTCTGTTGATGCAACGAATTTAGGCTAGGTCCTCCTCCCCGACCTTTGTTTTATATATTTTTTAAAATGTAACAAGTACATTGCCCAATCTAGGTTTATTTTTTTATTTCAATGTTAGCTTTATATTTTGTCTTGAGTTTTGTAATTATGTTAGTTCTTTTGAAACATATCAAACTCGACATCGAGCTCCTAACTGGGACAATCAAAGCTTGAGTTCTTAGTGAGCTCGTGTATGCTGCCTTCTAACTACTTTGGCTACAATTCGAGCTTTTGAAATATTTTAGGTGAGCAGCTCGAGTTATTATTCAATTTTTAATATGTACCACGCATTGTTCAAGCGTATTAATTTTCCAGTAATTTGGACAACAAGCTCAAGTCTTTTATTGATTTGTAATTTATTGTATGTGAAGCTCAATGTAGCATGCATAGCTCGAACATGTTACTTTGGACAACAAGCTAGAGTTTTTGTTTAATTTTTAATTTTAACATTATAACATGTGTAGCTCGAGCATTTTACTTAGCCGAAAAGCTCAAGCATGTGTAGCTCGAGCATATTATTTTGGGCAACAAACTCAAGTTCTTTGTTCGATTTGCTATATATATGTAGCTCGAGCATTTTACTTGACCAGTATTTTGGCCAACAAGCTCGAGTTCTTTGTTCAATTTCCAATATGTATGTAGCTCGAGTATTTTTTTTCTTAAGCTATGATATTTTTAAGCTTCTGCAAGTGGAGTTCGAGCGTACTACTTGGTCATTGTTCTGGCAAGTAGCTCGGACCTTTTTTCTAATGGGAATCTTGAGGCTGTTTACGAATGGTGAATACCAGCCCGGTCTCAACCTCAACCTAATTTGATATTGAGAAATATTAAGGTCAAGTCATAAGGACCTTGAGTGGCAGCGTACATACACATGTCTTTACACTAGGTAGGTTTATTAGCTGCGTGCAAGGAGCACGACCTTACAGTAATTTGAAGTATTTGTTTCATGCACAAAGCACGACCTTACACTAAGTATAAGTATTAGTTGCATGCTCGAAGCATGACCTTACACTAATTAAAGTAAATGGACATGGGCATGTAGGCCTTTGAAAGGAAAACAACATAAGGGCATGCAAGCCCGATCTAAAAACTACCAAAGGAACATAAACCTAACATAACCATATAGAAAAAAAAATGGAAAAAAAAAACTAAGTAACCAAGATACCTGAGGGCATAGCCAGCTATTTGTAATAAATTTTGATGTGTTGGCGTTCTAAGGCCTTGGGATAGGTCTTTCCGTGGTGTCTTTCAGGCTACGCTCCATCTTTTACTTTTAGTATGACTTCAAAAGGTCATTCCCAGATTTGCGCAAGTTTTCCCGAGGATGACCTGCAACTTCTGCCCTTCTGATGACTAAACCTCCAACTCTGAAACTTCTTGATTTGACATTGCTATTGAAGTGTCTTTCTATTTTACATTGATAACTTACAGCTCTAAGCGATGTCTATTCTCAAACTTCTTTGATTAGGTCAAGATGTTTGATTGTTGGCCCTTCAGGATTAAGCTCGAACCTTCTTATCGTAGGAAGACCGGCCTCAATTGGAATTCTAGCCTCAATACCAAAAGCTAACATAAAAGGAGTTTCGACAGTTGCTGTCTTGTGGAAAGTCCTATATGTCAAAAGTATGGAGGGCATTTTCTCGAGCCAACTGCCTCTAGCATCCCCGATCCTTGTTCGAAGATCTTGAAGTATAATCCGATTAGTTACTTCAACGAGGCTGTTACTCTGAGAGTATGAGACTGAGGTCAGACAATGGTCGATCTCGAGGTTGGCATAAAAACTCCTGAATTGTAAACAATCGGATTGCCTTCCATTATCTGTTATGAGTATTTTCGATACCACGAACCTACATATAATGGACTTCCATATAAATGACTTGAGCTTGGGCTCTGAGATTATTTCTAGGGGTTCAACTTCAACCCACTTGGTAAAGTATTCTACTGCCACTGCAATAAACTTCAGTTGACCTCTTTCCAAAGGGAAAGGTCCTAGAATGTCTTTCCATTACTTGAAAGGAGCTAAAAAGTGGATGGGAGTCGGCTCTTCAGCTGGGATATGTATGATATTGCTGAATCTCTGGCACTGTCACACTAGGCGAGAGCTCAAGTACCTTGATGATTTCCACACATACCTTCGTGAATCTCAGCCAAAGCTTGGAGCTATTCGAAAGGTCTAAGGCATCTAAGGTAGGAAAAAGTAATACTTCTTCGAAATAAGACTTCTCTGATGATACAATACCTTACCGCTCGGGACCTAATGCTCTTTGTAGCCTGAGGATTTGACGGTAAATGCCCATTACTTATGAACTCAATTGTGGGATCCATCTAAGAAGGCTCGTTGTCAATGTCCATGACGCTTGACTTCTGTTTAATGCTAGGCTCTGTCACCATCTTGAAGTATACTGTTGGTGAAATTTCGCAAGTGTACGGATC
>CAIGRQ010175223.1:2680-19258 GCA_903798375.1 Fraxinus sp. D2006-0159 | reverse complement strand
AGTGATGGCAACGGGGCGGGGCGGGTTCTTGCCCCGTTTAATGCCCCATTTAATTTTTATTTTTTTTTTAAAACAAAAAATTTCCAATTAAATACAAATTCAAAATTTTATAATCCAAAACAAACAATACTTAAAATAACTACATCAATATCCAAACGATGAAAACAAACAATGTTCAATTTTTTATTTTATTTTTTTTAAACTAGGCGGGGCGGGGCACCCCCGCCCCGCGGTTTTTTTCGCCCCATTCGGGGCGGGGCGGGGTATTTTGCCATCTCTAGCGTTTGAGATTAAATCTTGTCCCATGAAACTTTACTCTGATCCCATTGTTCAATTTTTTATTTTATTTTTTTTAAACTAGGCGGGGCGGGGCACCCCCGCCCCGCGGTTTTTTTCGCCCCATTCGGGGCGGGGCGGAGTATTTTGCCATCTCTAGGTTCGAGTCCGCTTATCTCCAACTTATGAACTTATCCAGGAAAAGCATGAAAAAAAAAGGCTCGAATGGTACGATCCCTTCGTCGCCCCAGAATGAAAGGGGTGATCTCGTGGTTCTTTAATTGTGAAGATGCGTTGTTAGATGCTACGTCACATTTTACTTGCTGAATTTTAAAATGCTTACAATTGATTACTAAACTTGTACATCTGTCACACTTTACTCATTAAACTTTAAAATGTTTATGAGTAGTCATTTAACTTTAACACATTGCACTCCATTACTCATTCATCATGTTTTAAAGGGCAAACAAATTTTTATTCGCTTAGCCCCCGTTCATCTTCGGCACAAGAGCGCTCGATTTGATGGGGATGGCACCCAATAGAGAATGGGACCTCTAGTTAGGCAAGCACTAATGAGGGGGAGCAAATTGAGCTTGGTTTGGTCGTCCTAAGCCGAAGCTTCAAACAATTCTCAATCATAGTCCTTTCGGATCAGATCATCCATTTATAATATACAAAAGTTCAGGTCTAACTCAAGAAATTGTGCAAGTGTCATAATCTTCCTTTATATTGAGAAAATAAATTATAAAAATTATTTCTTTATTTAAATTGAGATTGCCGACTTACCTGGAATTTTACAAAATATTTCATTTATACCACAATTTCATTATTATGGATTTATATGTTTCATTAATTACTGAACTTATACATGTCCACTAGACTTCAAAATATTTTCGAGTGGTCACTAGAGTTTAACCCATTGCATTCTCACTCAATTCACCGTTTTCATTACTCATTGAACTTATGCATTCATCGCATTTTACTTATTAAATTTTAAAATGTTTTTGAGTTGTCACTGAACTTTACTTATTGAATTCAACTATTCAAAAATTGAAAATTTTGAAATATAAAAAATCATACGTGAAAATGATTACCTTCTTTTCTCTTAAATTACGTTGTGACGACTCTAAAAATTATATTTTGTTACTATTTATTAATTCGTTGACTCTAAATTTTAAATTTCATTGCCTGTTTAAAATTTTTTATTTTCTTGAGTTTGAAATAAATTAAACTTGTGGACATTAGTGAAACTAACACATTTCTAAAGTGATAAAAGGAATGTAACTCTCAGAGCCGAAGTGCCTGCGGTTCCTAACAATGGCAGCTCTTAGCGCCACTACTATTCTTACAAACAGAATCCGAATGGCCTTAGTGCCCCGTGCTGTCCTCGAAATCAAAATGCAGGTCTCTTACGAATTGAAGCAGTCACAGTCTCGCCTTTTCCACGAGCTCCCGTCTGGCCTGAAAATGGAGGTCATCTTCCAAAAGGGCCGAATTGACAAAGATGAGAAATCTCAAAATCCACCTTTGGTTTTCATTCATGGAAGCTTCCATGCAGCTTGGTGCTGGGCTGAACACTTTTTGCCCTTCTTTTGTAAGCATGGTTATGACTGTTATGCTCTCAGCTTGCTGGGTCAGGTACGCAGTACTCTTTTCTTTCTTTTTATGGGCATTCAATTCTTTATCAGCAAAACCGCTTGTTAAAAATTAAACTGGTATTGTTAATTATGGCATATATTGTTGGAGCGGATTGTCATTGAAAGGAGAAAAAAAAAAAAAACTCTTTAAAGTATTTTCTCACATTTGCCCCAATATTAATATTTTAGCAAATTTTATTAAAGAAATGAACTTTATGTCTTATTGCTAATATCCTGCACCTTATAAGCATTTACAGGGGGAAAGTGATGCACCTTCTGGGGCAGTTGCAGGCTCACTCCAGGTATTTCCACCCTACTACTATTAACAACTTTTAAGGAGAGTGTTTGACTAAGCTTATAAGCAGTTGTTGACGGCTTATAAGCAGCTTATAAGCTTCGCCAAATATGCTATAGATGAGAAAAAAGAAGGGATCAAAGAGTTTTTCTTTTAAAGTTTTTGTTCATATCTCTTTCCATTGTTGATATGATATGCTTCTTAGCACCTCCTAAGCTGAAAAATTATTGTATGCAGTAGACCCATGCCAATGATATTGCTGACTTCATCCAGAAACAAATTAATTTTCCCCCAGTGTTGTTGGGGCATTCTTTTGGAGGGCTTATTGTTCAGTACTATATTGCAAATATAGGAAATGAAAAATTACATGGTAAGTATTCTGTTTCAGGCTATTGATATACATAGTTAAGAAGGTGAAAGTAGGAATAGAGATTCCATAGATGTAAGGCCTTAATGACAAAGAACAGCTGATGTCATTTGTCCTTTCTATTTTCT
The DNA here is from genome assembly GCA_903798375.1 of Fraxinus sp. D2006-0159. NCBI lineage: Eukaryota > Viridiplantae > Streptophyta > Magnoliopsida > Lamiales > Oleaceae > Fraxinus > Fraxinus sp. D2006-0159. The sequence goes on along the minus strand of CAIGRQ010175223.1, from coordinate 16,555 downwards.
CCGAGTGTATAAAAAATTCTCAAATAACATATAATCCTCAAAAGTTTCTAAGAAATTACTATCTTTGTTATTTCAACTATGTGCAAGTAGCTTGGTATCTGCTTGGAGGCACAATTCTTTCATTGGCAATGCAATTTCTTTGTTTCATCTTGTGAAGAGGCGAGGATAAATATTGGATTTTCTAGTAACCGTTCATATTCCTCAGGTGAAGACATAAAACTCTCCCATGAAAATTATTTCTGTAGCCCAATTAAAACAAGAAAAAGAAGAGAAAACAGTTCCATCCATTCATTTTGAAAAATATTTATTCAGGTTGATGTTTAAGTATTGAAAATATTCCCAGAGTTATGGTTGTATAGCAATGCCATAGAACCAGAATTATGTTCAGCCATTATACATGGTCCTCGGATTTCCATAGAGATTTTACCCTACCTTGACTTGATTCTAGAAAAGGAAGGCTTGCACCCATATCTTGCTGGAGCTGTGCTTGTTTGCTCAGTACCTCCTTCGGGTAATAGGTGATTCCCAATCCATGCGTATCGTAACTTTGTTTTCCATGTGGATTTCGGCTGACAAGTCTTCTTTTTCTTTATTCAGTGGGATTGTGTGGCGGTATCTCTTCTCCAAACCCGTTGCTGCCTTTAAGGTCAGAAGTTTTAGTTTGAAGAACAAATAACTGACATTTCTACTGTGTTATGTTCTAGAACATATATGGTTTGCGTATCACCTGCACAAACTTCTTTACCAGCTTCAAAATAGAATATAGCTTCAGAAATTAAATGACCACCGGATTTTCGCTTTTGCGGATTTACAGAATTATGCCCACAAAAGAACTAACTGGTATTTTGAAATGTAATTTCAGTATATTACTTCATAAATCTCGAATGCACAAATTCCAGATTTCTCATCCTTCTTTGACGTGAAAATATTGGTTGATAAGCCTTTCAGTACTTTTTGTCCCCTTTATGGTAGATCTATTTACAGTGTATCCATTCTTGTAAACCTCACATGGTTGAAGCTGTTAAAAATTTCACATATTGAGCAGATAACACGCAGCTTGGCCGCAAAAGCTTTTCAAACTTCTCTGCCACTTTGTAAGGAAACTTTCTTCTCTGCAGAAATGGAGAACCAAGTAGTCCTACGGTTAGTACATGAAAACCTCTAAACTTATTGCTTCTAGACTTTCTGGATTGAATATATTTTGAACCATTCTGTAGTAATATTTTGTGCATTATCTTGTCTTCTCAATGGTATGTATCACATGTATACGAGGAGTTAGCAGACCCTTCGTATTTTGTTTCTACCAATATATCTATTTAGGAGTATTGAATGAAAACAGAGGAGTTTGATTGCTGGTGGCGTTTGAATAAGGAAATAGTGAATCGATTATATATACCACAGTTTAGATGTAGGATTTTTCTTTTATTTTTTTAATATTGAACTACTCTTTTGATGAGAAGATATCGAATCTTATTAGACATCATCATCAAATGTCCGTGTTGGAAAACTTGGGGACAAAAGTCTAAATTTGGGAGATGGCAGGGCAAGGATAACTCAAGAAAACACTTTTCTTATTTCTTGGATTGATTTTCATTACATGATTAGGATCACAAGCCTTTTATAGCCTCTACAAAACATGTGCCAACCATCATTGCATTCTTCCCCTTAAAATAATGCATGTGTATATAAATCAAGTACATGAATTTACTATAGCTATGTTTCCATTTTTGCAAGATAAGAAAAAAATACCAATTGACAGTTTTTGATTCATTAGTCATTAATATTATAGACAGTACTAACGAAGATAGAGTTACAGAGTAGTGGAGAATCGCCTTTAGTGAACTTCGATGATTGTTCAGATACTTTGAAGAGACTAGAGAGATATATGCTCTACTCTTCTAAACAAAGTAGGATCCTGTTTTCTTAAGTGAAGTTGCAACTTAAGATTGGCCGATTTGACTTGTAGGTCTTACATAGTTAGCTACATGTATATCTTTTTTTTGAAACATAGCTACATGTATTTTTAACTGGGAAACATGCATCACAACAATATATAAGTATTTAAAAGCCATTCATGATACAACTCAAAATACGTGAACTAACTCAACAATACAATCAAGTTTATGGAAAGGCAAAGATTTCTTGGATTGATTTTATCACATGCCTAGGATCATTCCTTTTATAGCCTCTACAAAACATGCACCAACCATTATTGCACACTTCCCCTTGAAATAATTCATTTATGTATGAAGTGCATGATTTTACTATACTTAAGTTTCCATTTTTGCAAGATAAGAAAAAAAATACCAATTTACAATTTTTGATTCATTGGTAATTATCATTATAGATGGCACTAATGAGGACATAAGTATCTTAATAGACAAATTCGTTAAACAACTCAAAATATATGAACTTGCTCTCAACTATACAATCAAGTTTATTGTAGTGTTATAAAAGATGAGAAAGGCGCCCATGAGCGTGATGCATTTTCAAAACTCCCAAGTATATGGGCACGGAGTGGAAAAAGACGGTGAACTTTTGACCGACTAACGTGTCCCTGGGCACAAAAAGGGCCTTTTTTTATGTTAATTTTTTTTCCTAATTTCTTTTGGATCATTTCTTGGACCTAATGACTAATGTGGGCATAGACCCTAAATTAGTGTGGACAATTTCTTGAGCCAATTCACCTCAAAAAGTGTCTTGTACTTCAATTTTCAATTGTAACTAGACGTTTATAGGATTTATTCCGTAATTTTAGTATTTATGATTTAGTTGTTTTGTGCGCATTATTTTATTTATTTAATACTCAAAAGAATAATTAAAACAATATTAAAAATAAGAAAATGTTGTATTTAAGCTCGTAAAGCGTAAGGCTTGACCTTGCCTCACCATGTGCTTTTCCGAACAATGCTATGAAGTGCATAAGAACTAAAAATTTGAGGATCTAAAAAGAAACCCATGAAAAGAAATTAGAAAGATGTGATTGTTAATGTGGCTTGTAAACTGCCAAATTGATTATCGAAGTGCCACTTTTGGGTGCAACATAAAAAGCTTGGGGTATCTACTGTATTAGCGTGAGCTAAATATAGAAGTCTTGGTAGGTGATACAACTATGAATCGGAAAAAAAATGAATATGCTTCTTAAAATGTATTCCAAATATTCATTTCATGTGATTTCGTCAAGGTCTCAAGAAGTAACAACCAATGCACCAAAGAAAATAACAAATTTTGTCTCATTTAGTTAAAACAAGATTATTAGTTGGTCTAATGATTAGAGGTTGATACCGAATGTCAATACCACTAGCTGAATCTATTGTTACTTGCATGCTATTGGAATGTTTTTCTTGATCGAAGAATGAAGGGATATTCTGTTTAGAACATTAGTAGAATCATCTTTTTTATGTCATATAGAATTTGGAAGTAGTTTTGTTGTTGCAAGTCTGTAATGGCACAAAGGTTTTTGTCTGGTTACGCGAAATATGATTCCCCCTTTCTGTTTTACAATTAGAACAGAAGTCCATGTGCATATATAATACATTAGCTAACACAGTCCATTCTTCTGTGGTACCAAGTTTTAATGTTGGTTTTCTTTGTTTTTTCATCAGTTACCAAAAGCTGATGACAGAAAGTTCAAGGATGCCATTGTTTGATTTACGGAAGCTCAATGCATCACTTCCCACTCCTCCAGTGAAAGATTCTTCAATCAAAGTTCTTGTATTGGGAGCTCAAGATGACTTCATAGTGGTAAAACTTGATACCCTGAGTGCTTGTGTGTGAAGAATCACAAAATAAAATTTTACTCTCTGCTTTAAGGTCGTTATTAAACAAAAGAACCTCATTTCTTCTTCCGATCAATCTGCTAGGATACCCTGAACTTGCATGCTTCGATTAATTTATGTTTTCTTTCAACTTCTATCATCAGTCTCTACTGTAATTTGTTGGCTTTTGCAACTGTCCCATGTTAAGAATGAATACTCCACATATTCTTCTCTCTCACATTGGAATAGTAAGTATTTTTCTTTCTTCACCTGTATATCAGAAGCTCCTTTGAACTTCAAATCCATCCCGAACTTGAGCATCTATAGAGAGTATTTTCAGGGAGGGATAATTCTATTTGTACCGAATGGGAGTTACCGAAAATGTGCCACCCTCTCACATGCAAGTGGGGCTCGCGTGAATAAAAAAACTCCCAAATGTGTGGTCCCCACACCCTATTGCAAGGGCGAACCGAGATCATTTTTCTTGTGGGGTAAAAAATGAGAATTCAAAAATGGAAAACTCAAAAAAATAAATAAAATTAAATAAATAAAATTGTGGGGTCATTTGACCCCATGTGAGTCTGTCCCAGCTCTATTGTGAGTGTAGGTAAAAGATCAGGTAAAAAAAATTATGTATATGTAACACTGTCCTTTAGGAAGTCACTACAATTTCATTAGTCTTATTTGGTAAAAATGTTTTGTGAGTAATTTGGGGTTGCAATTGAGTAATTGGTACTATTTTAAGTTCTCTATTGTCGAGTAACAAAAATCTTCCCATATTCATGAATATGGAGATCAAGCGCCTAACTATTGTTGAAGGATATTAAATTTACTGAGTATGAATTTTGTAGGATGGCAAGGGACTTGAAGAAACAGCTACGTTTTATGGAGTGTCGCCTGTTTGCATTGAAGGAGTTGCCCATGATATCATGTTGGATTGCTCATGGGAAAAAGGTGCCCAGGTGATACTATCATGGCTGAATCATCTGAAGAGATGAGAGACTAACTAAAGCAAGATCCGGCATTATTATTGAGTGAACTTCATTTGAAATGTTGGAGCTGTTTGCTTAATGAGATTCATTCCTACTTTGCCGTTTGTTGTTACAAATTCAAGCCACCGAAAACTGTTAGTTTACATAAAAAATTAAAAAAAAAAAAGCCCTCTTAAGAAATAGGGGGCAGATCACCACCAATTATTGCTAAAATTGGTTTGAAATTTAGTTGATATATGAGATGGCCAGCAGATGATCAAAACTGAGCTCCTCAGGAATCCAAAAATGGCCAATGAGGGGGATAATGTGGCATTACAGTAATCAACCGAATGGGAGAAACTCCATAGGAACAGTTATCGTGCACTGAACAAAAAATATGGCGGAGACACGTAATCCTTCAAATGTAGTTCAAGAGCATACATCACTTGCACAATTCATTGAAATCCATTTGAAAAGACAGAAAAATAACTACTAATGTTGTAAGAGAGAAATCATGCAGAAATAACAGAATTCTCCATCATGCTAACACAAGATGTTACATGTTACAATCCCCTTTTGACAACAATTATTCCCATCCTGAAACTCAAACTGCGCAAAGAACTCGGCAAGGGACTGCTTAACCTGCATTGAATTTAATTGATTATCACTTAAGTGACTAAATAGCCTGACTAGGAATATTTCATGGATGGTGAAGACAAGAAGTTAAAAGTGAAAACATATAAGCAATTAAAATAATTTTCTCTGAATCACGAAATTGGTAAGCAAGAAACTACACCTGACAGCGGATATCAACTTAGGCATCATCACTTCTTTTCCTCTTCTTTCGGTGCTTTGTCTTCATCCTTGTTCTGCTGGGACTAAATCAATAAAATACAGATCAAGACTACAACAAGATACGGCTTAAGAGCATTTTCAAAAAACTCTCTATTTACAAAGTCTTATATATAAGAGAGCATCTTTAAATTTACAGAGAATTATTTTTATATACTCCAATAAAAAGCATCTCCAAGAGACTCTCTATTTTTAAAGAGTATTCTATTATTTAGAGAGCATCTATAAATTTAAATAGTTAAAATTTTGAAGTACTCCAACAAGCTCTTTATATTTAACACTTAATTTTACTATTCCCAAAAAAAATTATTGTTTTTCTTTATCTTTTATTTTAACTAGCTTATCTTTAAATTATTTTATTGTTTTCCTTCATTGAAAATTAAAACACTTTGAATACATTTAATTATAGAGAGTGAGTTTGGCTCTCCAAATTTGGAGAGTCAAACCCACTCTCTAAATTATAATGTTAATTTAAAGAGTATCTTAAAGTATGATTTTAAATGATCACTCTTTAAAATAGAGAGCATATCATATTTAAAGAGTCTATTGGAGATGCTCTAATACTCTCTATTTTGGCTCTTCATATGACTATTGAACAAGGAAAAAAGATTTCTGTTGCTAAATATTTTACCAGGTTGACAGAGATATTCCCCATGATTAGAATAAGAGATTGATGTGAAACTATCAGTCCCATAGAACTTGGGTGTTTTCCCTCTCATAAAACATTTCAATAGATGTAAAGATACAAGTCAGAAGAATGCAGCCTTAATAAATATTTCAGCTAGGTTATTGTGCCTAGGAAAGGTATATAATGTATTCAAAACAATGTTAGGAGGATCAAAATAAGTACATTATAATTATATGTTAACAAATTAAAGTGAAAAGTAAAATTTCATGTACATCAATACAAAGCCACTTATCATTTGTGCTGTCAGAAATATGTGGGTAGAAGGACTGAACAATTTAAGCTAGAACATCATCAAAAATTTAGCAGGCCATAAAACATAATTCACAACACTGAATAAAATATTATGTTGATCAATCTTGCTACAACAAATATCAACCTTTCAGCTCACCTCAGACTGACTTGGCATAGAAGCAAGCAAATCTTTGACATTGGGATCATTTATATCAACTCCAGGAAGCTGTCAAAGCAAATGAACCACAAAACAGAAATCTAGATGTCAGTTTAGTGTTTTTTTTTTTTTTTTCATTTCATTATTTAACGTGTGTATGCATTAAATGATGCTGGATACATTTGAGTTGACCATAACGTAAGAGACATGAAGAAATCAGCCTAGAAGACTCACCGCATCCAGGATAGAGGACACAAAAGACTGGTCTGCCAGCAGCTTATTCATATCTGTCTGGTTTGATTGGTCTTTTGTACCCTCCTGCACGGACAATTGAAGGGCTACATGCACCACAAAAAATAAGATATACCCGAAAAATGATTTAGAACAGAAGATCCCAAATAAGCTTTACCCATATATAAATTAAGAAAATATTTTATAGGGAAAGTCGGATTATTTATTGCAAACATGTAGAGGAAACGGAACAAAATAGGGTGCACACGGAGCATCGAAAAACAAGAATATTTTGTATGCGAGACCCACAATGAAAACACTTATGGAGTCTTAATTAATGCAAGCAAAATAAGGCAACGACACTAATAAAAAGAATTTAAGTAAATGCAAACAAAGAACAGAAGTGGAGAAGATACAAAAATACTCAGGGGACTCCATGCACTCAGGGCTCTCTCCCCAAGACAAACTACATCGATAAGTTCAAAATTATACTGTTTTGCACAATGTAATTCATATGAAGTTCACCTCAGTGTTGAAGAACGTTATCCCAATTTTTTGGTTTAACAAGGGATTTATACCCACAAGTTGTATGGTTTGTGTGGCAACTGATTGCTCTCTTTTAATCAATCATAAATGATTCATAATGGTGCAATTGTACTGCACCTCCATACATAAAATGACAGGCACTGAATAAACACAAGGGCATCAAAAATGCAAAAAAAGTTCAATTCCAAAAGTTGCAGTGACCCTCCTGCATTAAAAGTCTGTAATAAAATTATCTGACCATTTAGCTTCATTTATGAAAACCAAAAATTAATGGCATTAACTTCACTTTAGTAATGATGAAACCAATCTTCTATCCATGTCATTGCCTTCAACCATTGCAAGGGATTAAATTGTCGATTCCATATAAAGGAACTTGAAAAACCACGGTATATTTTAAATCCAGTTTTGGATAAAAATCAAACTTAATTTAGACATGCTGCAGTAATGGTGTGGGCCCAATATCATAAGAATCAGACTGGTCAGCTTGGTCCAGTTACTTGAGAAGAACAATAACCATAAACATAACTGAACAGTTCACTGCGGTTCTCATGTTCACAACGCAACACCGAGAACCCAACCAGTTACCCTGGGCAAGAGGAAGAACTAGGGCGTGTTGCGATGGTGTTTGGCAGCTAGAGTAGAGTGGGGGATGGAGGTTGACAAATAGGTCTTGCAAGAAGGGGATTGGATTGCATGAGGGAACTAGGTTGTGTAAGCATTTTACAGGAACTTTAAAGAGTAATACTGTGATTTCGTTAGCCAACCTAGAAAGAATTATAGGCCCTTTAAAAATCGCAAAGGCCCTAAAATTATTTTAATAGAGCTTATTTTTTAGTTTCTAAGCTCTTTCCAAAATTTTTTTACCAACTGAAGCTTTATAAGAATTTTTCACCCCCCACCCCCAAAAAAAGGTTTATCCTATAACCCAATTAGTAATAGGTAGAATTCAGGAAAATAGTCCAGATACAATTTATTCCTCCTCATGTAAGTGACTATTCCCCTTCATGGGAAAGCAACAGAAATAAAGAAGTATATAACAAGCAGGCTAAATAGGATAAAACATAAGTACAAACACATGGGGTGAGTGTACAGCATCAGATTGAATTGTTAGTGAGCTTAATGAAAAAGAAAAGAAACAATGCACAAGTTAAGAAATTAAATTCAGCCAGCCAACATAAGTTCTCACCAAGCTGCAAATCGTGATCATTGGCAGCTGCTTCTGACATTTCGGTATCCCGTGTAGCAACAGCAGAGGAAGAATCATCCATAGACATTGCAAGAGCCTGCTGTAACAATGCATTTTCATCATCCTGAAAAGCAAGAAAATTCATATGTTAATTGTGTTCAGATGTCATCTCCGCACTCGGCTTGCACACGAGAAGCAAGCATGAAATGTGGAAGTTCAGAAAATAAGCTCAGCAAATTTCACCACCTAACAAAATTTAATAATAGGAGCTGTTAATGTAGTGCAGTATTATAAAAGAAATGAAAACAAAGCATGTCCAACACGACATCAATTCAATTGGATCGGTAAATGGTTCTATTACTGCAGTCCACATCACGAAACTTGTCATCCACTAGTTCTATAAACTTGTATCTGGGCCAGGAAGAACCTCCCTTCAAAAAAAATTTACCAAGACACGGAGACTCCTGATATTTAGTGTATACCTTCTTTACAGAATTAGTACTTCAGAAAAGACATCTTCTAGTTCCCTTGCCATAAACAAGTCAAAAAATGAACTCTTACCATTCCAATTCCTCATTCTCTCTTTCAGGACTGCTTTAAGGTCTCTCACAATATTTTCCTTCTCGCAATTATGTACGTAAATCTCTTGCATATTCTACATTTCACAAATGTTCTGTATATTGCAATTGCCATATATGACTCATAAGGAATCGTTGGTAAGCATTTAGGACATCAGAGTCATTGAAGCACCATTGCCACCATCGAAGAATGATTGTTAAGTTTTCATTGTATAGACAACCTAAACAGCAGAGAGATTTGGGAGCAGATGTCATGTCGAAAGTGAATCCCACTTGGATGCTTTATAAGACAAAGTAAAAATAGCTCCTTTAGTTTATACAGATTTATTTAGAGAGGGAAAAAAAATCTCACGAATGTAAAAAGCATGGCATGGAATGAAATTGTTTATTCAAAATCAAAAGAAGTTTCTACCACATATAAGCAAAAAAAAACTAAAGCATATTAAATTCACCTAATTTTACGTGCATGATTTGCATGATGACAGTCGTCTTAAATATTTCAGGTTTGTCGATGTATATAGATGTGTTGGCGAATAAATTATGAAACTTCCAAGTAGATTATGCCACTTCACATATCCCAAAAGTCATAAAGTGGTCTTTTAAAAAGAACGGGTATGCTTATGCCAGCTCAATGAATGTCCTTGTAAGATCCAGGATTTTTTACCAAATACACCAAAAAGAAAAAAGAATTCAGTGTAAAGGGACTCTGACCATTAGGTCTTTTGTCTTGTTTTCAGGTTCGGTAGTTGCAGTGTTCACATTTTCAGATATGGTAGCATCCTGTGATGCAGAATGTTCTCCACTTTCCTGCTTTGCAGCTTCTTCTGCAGCCTTCTTTGCAGCTGCTTCTTGCCTTGCCCTCTCCTCTTCCATTGAAACTCTAAGTGCAAGAGCAAGTTCGGGATCCAGGTTTGGATCAACACCAAATTCAAAACCAGATACTCCACTGGCTGCTGCAGCAGCTGCTGCAAAACCACTTCCCCCCTCTCCATCACCAGTAAAGATAGGTGTACTGCCGAAAGAAAAAAAAAATTAATACGGCGAAAAAAATAACTGGTCAGGTGCTGCAGTGAGAGTTGACAAAAAATCTATCTAAGAAGTTTAGCTATTCACTTTCTTCATCAATTCAGGATTTTATGCCCTCCTATTTCCTAGTTTATTTACATCCATTATTCCTTCGAAGCACATGCCTAGTTCAGAATCTCAGGGATTTAGGTCCTTATCAATATATGTGGTGTGAATGGATAATCAAGTCCATTTTAAATAAAAAAAATTCTACAGTTCCATTCGGAACTTTAAGGATGTGCTGCAATTTCCAGCCCCTATCCCAGGTGGTGTTTATTTTATATTAGAAAACTGTAATTTTGATTGTTGAAAGCAAAATTATTCTTCCCACGCTTAAGCTAGGGTTAAATGGCATCATAACCAAAGACGGTACACATCATGTGTCTATAATCATAGAATTATTTAGTCAGTTGGCATCAACAGATAATGCAATTTGGAAAGCAACCTGATGAGCACATCAGAAAGAGCACTTGGACCAGGAGGAACGTGCACAACATGACTGCTATCATTATTATTCACAGCAGCAACAAGTGCCTCGAGCTTCTCAGTCTTCCCCTCATCTTCCTCCCCAAAATTAACAACATCAAGGGCAACACTGTTCTTTTTCAATTTCCTTCCAATCATCTCCAACACCTTCTTGTCATAATTCACAGGACTAAAATCACAAGTTCTAACAATTAGTAAACCAAGAATAAAAAACTGAGCATAAAGGAATTAATAAATAGCAGGAGTGATTACCCCCCGGCAAATACGATAATCCTCTGTTGTTGCTTTTTGTTTTGGCGATGCTTGAGAGCCAGCTGGGCCACCTGGATCCCTGCAGCTAAGTTCATCTCACCACCTATTTCTAGACCTGTATTGATAAAGAAGGAAACTTTTCGCATACAACATTAAAGAAATAATGTATTACAAACAAATAATTTTCATATAATAAACAAAATAACTGAATTTCCTCAATTTTTTCATATCCTTAGGAAACAACTATTTGCAGTTCTCACTTGCTTTCAACAGGAAAAAAAAAATATTTATATAACCAAAATAGCATAAAGAAGGATAAAAGCTGACCGTGCATGCAACCTAGGATCTTTCCAAGATCGCTAGTCGGTGTTACCAATACGCGAACCCCTTTCCCCGCCATTGTTAATACCCCCACTGTATTCTCTGGATTCGACTACATATTAATAAAAATAATTAATTAAAAGAAGCCTAAGCAATGGTTGATAAGAATACTCCAAATTAACACGAACTAAAAATATACGCAACAACGATTAAGAAACCCCATTGGGAAAAGTTTGAAAATGGAAATGTAGATACCTGGGTTTTTGCCCCACAGATGAGACTAACAGCGTCAGCTTGAGCATGAAATCGATTCGGGGAGTAATCTCCGTTCCTCATCCACTCAGAATTATCGATGCAGATCATTGTCGCCTGATTTTTTTCAAAAATAAAATTTAAGCATAATAATTTAATCGCAGAACATAAATAAAACCCTAATATTTGAAAATGAAAAAAGATAAGATAAAATAGAGAACGAACCTCGAGCACCATGACTTCACGATTTTAATTAAACTCACAAACGTCGAGAGATTGGATCACAGAATCGTCTCCTTTTATGCGTTTCTTTAAAAAGGTAATTGGGTTTACTTGCTGCAAAAGAAGAGATGAAGAAGCTTTTATTTTATTTTATTTATTTTACAGGCGCTGGTTTTTTCTCATTTTTACATTTTCACCCTCAACTTCGGATAAATAGTAGTAACTGCTCCCAGTTGAAATTGTTACATATAAGCCCATTTTGATATTTAAGGCCATCATCCATTTATCCTAACTATGTCAACGAGCCAAGCCTGAGTTTTCGCAGTTGAAATTGTTACATATAACCCATTTTGATATTTAAGGCCATCATCCATTTATCCTAGTCATATCAACGAGCTGAGCCGAATCGAAATCGAAGCTCGGGCTCGACTCAAGCAAAATAGGACCCAGCTTTTTTGGGTCGGAGTCGAGTCGAGCAAAAGTTCGATCAAAAAAATGAGGCTCAGCCCGAGCTTTCGGACCGAGCCAACTCGTTTTTTTTTTTTCAAAACTACATTTTTGGCAGCCTGCAAAGGCGCTGCCTTTTTAAATTTTAAATTTTCATTTTTTTTTTATACTGGCTGCCCCGGGCTTGAGCGACGCCCCAAAATAGGGCTCGTCCCCGAGCCCGAGCTGGGCCCTACTCGGGCTTTTTCTCTACCGAGCCCCGAGCCACCCGAACTTTTTTTATCTTCCCTAATTTATCATACAAGTTGTGTAGTGACAATATTTCCTAGACCATTGGTCAAAACAATTAAATTAAATGAAAATTCTACTCACGTTTAGGGATGACAGAATTTCACATCACCTACCCGCCTACATTACTCAATTCCAAAATGATAGATGGGACGAGGACGAGGACGAGGACGAGGACGAGAACTATGGTCCCCATCTTGGATTCTCTGAATCCATTCTGAATCTTTTTTATTTTATTCAATCAATATTCCCTTTTTAGCTCTTGAAAAGTTATAGGTTTGAATCAAGATTTTCAATTCTTCAAGGTACATCTGTCATACTTCATCCGTCTCATTTATATAGGCTTGTTTTGTTTTCACACGGATTAAGAAATCTTATTTATAATGTTATTGGAAAATAATTTTTGCCAAAACCTTCCTAATTTACCCTAATTTAATTATCAATAACTAGTAGTAAATTATTATTTGAAATAGTAAATAAATAAGAGTATGTTAGTAAACGAACAAAACAACATTCTTAATAAAGAAACAAAACTGTATAACTAGGACAAAAAATAAGGAAAATTAGCTTATATAAATGGAACGGATGGAGTAGTTTAATAATTATTGGTATTATTACTCTCACAACTCATCTTTCCCCTATTTGAGCCCCATATTTTGAAAAAATATATTTTATAATAGTGACTTTTTTGAGAATACGTGGTTAAAAATTAAAAAAAAAAAATTGAATTTACATGTAAAATTATTTTATTGAGAGAATATGTAATAAAAAATGAGTTTAAAAAAAAAGTTGTTAAATAATGAGGCTCAAATATGAACGTAGAAGTTGAGTTTAGATAGTACAATTTTCTTCTCTTAAATTTATATTCGAAATTTTGTTTTCTTTAATGTGTTTGAAATTCATTAAATCCTCCCAACAAATTGGTATCAAATATTACTTTTACAACATTACTTGTAGCTACAAGAATGACCTTGTTGCTGCTCTTCACCAAATGAGGAACAATGTTTATTTTCCTCGTTCTCTTATAAATTTGATTTCTTGCATCTAAAGCAAATTTAATCCTTAAAATCTTCTATATCGTTTCTTTAATATCTTCTTCAATTTATATTTAAAATAAAAAAAAAAAATCATTCTTAGCACACCTAGACCAAAGTAACCCAATTTGCACATTTTTATTTTTTTTTTGCAAATTGAGTTTCCGTAATATTCTGAAAATTTCACAAAGAAACCAAGGCCATATTCTCTTTACCGTTTTCAAGCCGTTTTCTGTTTTCGATTTTTCAAAACAGTAAAAACGCATTATTTTTTCCATTTTCAAAAACGCGTTTCTGAAAATGAAAAAAA
>CAIGRQ010175202.1:0-10850 GCA_903798375.1 Fraxinus sp. D2006-0159 | reverse complement strand
AGAATTGTTTGCCTCCGTCACTAATGATAGCTCGGGGAGTGCCATAACGAGAGAAAATATTTTTCTTTAAAAAGTTCACGACCACCCGAGAATCATTAGTAAGTAAAGCTACAGCCTCAACCCACTTGGACACGTAATTTACTGCCACCAAGATGTACTATTGCCCGTATGAAGGCAGGAATGGTCCTATGAAGTCATTGCCACACGCATCAAATATATCAACTTCTAGAATGCTATTTAGGGGCATCTCGTTCTTCCTTGAGATTTTCGATCCTCTAGCACTTGTCACATCTTTTCACCAAATAATAAGTATCCTTGAACAGCATTGGTTAATAAAACCCTGATTGAAACACCTTTGCTATTATCTTGGTTGCTTCGAAGTGACCTCCATACGGTGAAGAATGGTATACAACGATGTATTACCTGATTTGGACCCTGCCTATAGAGAAAACAGATCATCCCAAAAATAGTGTTAATTTCTTCTTCTGATGACTTGAGTAATCCGGAGGAATTATGGAACGAGCCAAATAACTCACATAGTCTGCATACCATGGAATAGTCAAAATCTGGAAGAACATCTCATCTGGGAAAACTTTATTGATCTTTTCTGTAGGGTCTGCTTCATATGATTCAAGACGTGATAAAAGATCTGCCACATCATTTTCACTCCCCTTTTATCTTTGATTTCGAAATCAAACTCTTGTAGCAAGAGTGTCCATCGAATAAGTCTTGGCTTTGCATCCTTTTTGCTTATCAAATATTTCAAGGCCGAATGACCCATGTATACAATCCCCTTTTACCCAATCAGGTATGACCTAAATTTGTCAAATGCAAACACGACTGCCAATAGTTCCTTATCTATAAAAGCATAATTCATTTGAGCCTCATCTAAGGCTTTGCTGGCATAGTGAATGACATGTGTGATCTTCTCCATGAGTTAAAACTTTTCCTACTGCGTGGTCACTAGCTTCACACATCAGCTCGAACAGATAATCCCAATTTGGGGAGGCCAATACTGGAGCAGAAACTAGCTTTTCTTTTAGAGTGTTAAAGTTAGTCAAACACTCATCAAAAAAGTGAAAAGTAGCCCATTTCTTCAACAGGTTGTAAAGGGGCTTCGTAATCTTGGAAAAATCCTTGATGAAGCGATGGTAGAATTTGGCGTGACCAAAGAAACTTCTGATTTCCTTCACTATTACCAATTGTGGTAGCTTCGCAATAACTTGTAGCTTTGCCTTATCAACCTTAATATCCCTTTGATGATATCAAATGTCCCAACACGATCTCCTTTTGAACCATGAAATGACACTTTTCCCAATTAACACAAGGTTGGTATCCTCACACTGCTGCAATACTTGTCCTAAATGATCGAGGCATCTCGTGAATGATTTTCCAAAGATAGATTAATCATCTATGATAACCTCAATGATATGCCCCCACCATGTCCGAGAAAATAGACATCATANAACACTTTTCCCAAATGTTCAAGGCATTCCTTGAATGACTTTCCAAAGACTGAAAAATCATCCATAAATACCTCAATGATATTTCCCACCATATCCGAGAAAATAGACATCATACATCGCTGAAACGTGGCTAGGGCATTGCATAAGCCAAAGGGCATTCGCCTATAAGCAAAGGTGTCATATGGCAAGTAAAACAACAAGATTAGAGTCAAGAAATTATATAACTAAACTATATGGATTTATAAGTAAGATTAAGTAATTAAACCGAGGTTAATTTCACTTTTGCTCATTGTACTCTTTGTAAAAGAGTGACCCAAATTCCATCTTGTATTGATAGATAGGTTGGAAAAGGTTTTGAAGAGGTTAAAACATGGAATTGAGGAATTTGGGATAGAGATTGGGTGCCCAAGCGCCCAATCCAGGTGCCTAGGTGCCAATCAGGGTGAAAATTAGTTTTGGAACAGAGATTAAACGCTTAGGCACCATACAAAGCGCTACCACGCCGCTTGCTGCTTGCTAGGCACGAGCTGGCCACTCGAGCGACCGTGTTATCTGACCAGATTTTGTTCGTGATTTTTTACTCATTTTTTATATTATTTCCATCTAAAAAATATTATTTTGGCTTCTATAACTACTTCACATGACTTTGGCTTTATACAACATTAGAGACAGAAGTAAAACAATATTGTAAATACAATATCTTAGTATTCTTTCTCCATATTATAGAGAATTCTCCTTTCCTCTGCCAATTTCTTGTGATCTTCTTATATTGTGATCGTTACTTTATATTATGTCATTAATTCTCATTCTTAATTCCTAACAAGTGGTATCAGAGTTTGATATTTGATTTGTTCGAATTTTTTTTTCTTGTGACAATCATGAAGTATGATATTCTCATTTTGGATTACAACACTAGATTTTCGTTGCGACGGGTAGTGCTCGCTCAGATAAATTTGAATGATGCTTTGTTAGGATTGACAAGATGCCCACAAATTGGATGCTAGAGAAGAAATAATGGAAAGATCGCAAGATCCTGTCACAGATTCGTCTTCATCTTTCGAATCATATACTTCAGACGTTTTGAAAGAGAAAACTGCAGCTACATTATGATTGAAGTTGAAACAATTACACATAACGAAGAGTCTAACTAGCAAATTGCATTTGAAGTAGCATTTGTATTCTCATTGTATGACGAATGTACATCACTTATAGACCACCTAGCTATTTTTTAGGAAATTGTTGCCAACTTGGAAACCTTGGAGGTTAAGTATGATTCAACAAGATTTAGAGACACAATATTATATAGTCTTATACTCTCCCCATTAAAAAAGTATATGATACTTTATTTTTAAAGAAGAAGATGAAGCATCTTGTTGAATATGAGACTCGTGGAGATGACCTTATTGTTGATGTTGGTTATGTAAGGGACATATCGAAGTCTAACTTCAGTAATCAAATTTGTAACTATTGTAAGAAGAAGGGGTACATAAAGAAGAATTGCTATAAGTTGTATAATATAGAAAAATTGGTTGCACATTAGAAGGGAAAGCAACTAGAAACTTCAGGTAAAGCCTATATTGCAAAAAGTTACTACAATGATGGAGAACTTTTTGTTATTTCTGATGGCGACTTCAAACTTAATAATGATTGGATGTTTGATATATCTTACAATTTTCATATATGTCCTAATAGGGATTTGTTTTCAACAATAGAAACAATTTAAAAAGTGATGTGATTTGTTTTCAACATACGAAACAGTTTAAAAAGTGATGTGATAATGGGTAACAATGTACCTTTTAAGATAGCTGGTATTTGAATGGTCAGAATTAAGATGTTTAATAAGATGGTCAGAACACTTGATGAGGTAGACATGTTTCAGACTTGAAGATAAATCTTATCTCCCCAAGTACTATTGACTTAAAATGTTACAAATATACTGATGAAGATGGATTTTTGAAGGTTAGTAAAGATGCTCGTGTTGTGTTGAAGGGTGTTTGGAAGATGTAATTGCTGACGTGGAGCTGATTTGTCACTTCACTCAACATTTAACTGGACACCTCATTTTTCCATCCATCACATCAGCACATCTACTAACGATTTTCATTTGTAAGTGATGGAGTGAGATGGAACAAAGTTCAATAGCCAATGGGACGCTTCATGAAGTATGGTGAGTAAGTCGTGACATGGTGCAAGGTACAGTAGCCATTGAAACGTTTAACTAAGGGTGTCATTTAGCTCATCGGCTCGGACAGTCCGTGACTCGCCCCAGAAAAAGCCTAAGTTGGTGTGGGTCAGGTTGAACCCCATTCTAAAGTGTCGGCTTGAGCCTGAGCCATACGAGCCACATGGCCAGTGAGCAAACTTATAAATAAATAAAAAAAAAAAGCTTTTGCAGCTACATGTAGTTGTCTTGCACAGGCAGTTACAGTAGCTGCCTGCAATACTAGGCAACAAGCTACGCTGCGTGCAATGGTAGTTGTGTGGCTACTTTTTATTTTAAAAATAAAAAATAAAAAAATCACGAGCCGACTTGACTTGATAAGTTCGAGTCTAGATTTTTTGATCAAGCAAAAGCATCTCGAACCATTTTTACTCGAATCGAGCTGGAGCTTTGAGTTTCGACTCATTGACCTCCAATATTTAAGTCTCACTATTGAAATCAAATAGTACTAAACCCTTGTTTTATATACATTAAAATTTTTATTTTTATTTTTCTACTCATATTCAAGTACACATTTTTTAATAAAATAATATTTTTAATCACATCAATAATATTTTTTTTTTTTTAATTATACATTTTTCATCAATTTAATTTACTATTTTAGAATCATAACTTGGCTCAAACCCACCTTAAAATAGTTAATTTATGGAGCGTTAAAAGTACTGAATATTTACTATTTACCATTTAGCATTTCATTCCTAGAATTATCCGGGCATCGTTGACTGTAATCCATCTCCACTTGCAATCGCAAATTTGTCTAGAATATTCTTCGTTCATTACAGACAATACACGCCCACACTCACAGAGATCAAACTTTCGATCCCTTTTCTTAAGAAAAATGGATTTTAGCCTTGCATTCTGTACGGAAGATTGAAGGAAACCCAGTACGTATATTCAATGTTATGTTTTGCTCTTTGATCTCACGTTTTTTTAACCCAATTATTGCCTTTTCCTTTTTTTTTTTTTTTGAAGATAATGCAAATATAAGCAAATACTTGTCTTATTTATTGGGTAGTGCTAGAAAATGAATGAGACCACACTCGTGGGTTTTTTTTAGCTTATTTTAGCAATATTGTTCTAATTTTATCATATGACAAAGAATGATCTTGTTGTTTTACTGCACATTAAGCAAGTTCAATAAGTAACTAGTTATGAATTTTCGTTTTCACTTTATATGGATTTAGAGTGACCCAATAGACTAAATTCATAATTTTTATTTTTTCATTTAACAAAATATTACTATTGAAAGTACTGGGCTTATTGCTTTTGAATAATATTTCTGATATTTGCTTTGATTATTCTGTTTGTAGGATTTCAGATTTGAGTAACGGGTCTGCAATAAACTGCTGTACGGGTCTTCCCGTAACTTTCCAAGATCTGAATATGACGGAAGTGGAGGAGCAGCTGAGTCCACCTGCTGGTGAATTTTCTTATTTTAGCGTTCTTTATGTTCAAAATGGTTGTGGAAACTCTGTAATTTTGAATTTTTTCTTAAAAAAAATGTGCATATTTTTGTGGAGTTTGATAGCATTTTTGATAGTGGGGGCATTCCGAGAATGCTTAGGGAGGCTTAAAAAGAGGAGCTATCTTATAAGTCTAATAGCCAAATATGTTTGGATTTCATGTGTGCTCAAAGGTGCAATAAGCACATATGTTTGGATTTGCTCATGAGCTTTTGGTCGTGCCAAATTACGAAAATAATCTTTGAGTGCAATAAGCACATATATTTTACTTGAGCTTTTAGTTGATGGTAAATTGTTGACAAAGTAGAGGGCGAATGGGTAATTTACTTGGTCACCCCACTTATCTTATAGACAAGTCACACATAGTGGGATTTTGGCTCATTTCAATTTGAGCTTAGAAATAAGCCAATTCACCATTTAAGCAACATATTTGGATGGGCTTTTGGCTTATAAGATAGTTTAACGGTCTTATATACAAATTTTGGAAAATTATGGGATGACCCGTACAACAGTTTATTGCAGTCCCGTTACTCAAATCTGCAACCCTACAAACAGAATAATCAAAGCAAATATCAGAAAAATTATTCAAACAAGCAAATAAAATCTATAACCTGTAAATTTTATCCATTTGAAATTTATCATTATTTGGCTAGAACTTAGTTAAATTGCAAATTTGTGCAATTTTATGGAGCTTCCACAAAAATAAAACAAAATTGTGAAGGGTAGTTCATTAGCAGTTATATATAATATATTGATACTCCGATCATGTTTGATTTTATAATATGGATTTCTCCTCATCTTCTCACTTTGTTGATATGCATTTGTATTTGTTCTACTTTTCAGCTTGTAATAGCCAACAAAATGGTCTTTATGCTGCATGATTGTGAGTGGTAATGTCATTGAACATGAATATGAGATGATGTATTCTGTGCTTAATTTTCACAAAAGGTTTTTCTTACCTGCTAGATTTTAAAATTTTACGAAGTTGTCTGTTATTTTGGCTGGCCTTGCTTCTTAAATTCTTATTTTATTTGTTCCTTTGCTGCATGCAGAAATCTTTATTATAGTTGATTGAATGGGTAGTCTATATGCGAGCAAGCATGATCTAGTTTTGCCAAGCAGAGGATCTAAATAATATAATTTTTCTCATTTGTGGATGAGGATAGAATGCCTGATTTTTTAAGATGGGAGAACTTTCTGAAATTTTGGAATTTTAATATTTTTCAGATCAAGGTGGCAATGATGAAATTATCGCTGAAGGTGCTTCGGTTGTGCATGGAGAACCTCCTCAAGATGAAAGTGGTCCCCCTGAAGTTAACTCTGATGTGGAAGTTCTCCATGAGAAAGTGAGAAAGCAAATCATAAAGGAAGGTCACGGAAATAAGCCATCAAAATATGCAACATGCTTTTGTAAGTCCATTCTCATGTTTAGGTTTGACCATTAAATGGTGTTTTGTTGTGGGTTAACATACGTCATCATTTTAGGGAAAGGCAAGTTGCACAGAATGGTTAATAGATGATTCATCCTTTATCATATTTAATGTTGTGCCCAATAAACGAAAAGTATTTAGAAGATGAATTTAGTAGAAAGGATTATGATAAATAGACGTGTGACCATGCTAGAACGAATAAAGTAAAAAATGGGGGTTATGCCATATGCTATTAAGTGTGAAAGAAATAGAGGATAAAATGACTTATATGTTTGGGCATATTTTCAGTAGACTTTTAGAAAGAGCATCATAAAAGCAATGCTATCTCCAAATAGTATCGGTTAGAAGAGGGAGACATATAACAAATTACATGACCTGATATGGATACAGAATATGATTTCATTGGACCTTCTAATAGATGTAGCATTTGATCCAAGTTTATCGGAGATTAGGCGTAATTTCATACTTTCTCATTTAGAATACAATCAAAATTATTTTAATTTTTTCTTTACTTTGATTTTGGGTTTTTTTGTATGGGTGGTTTGTGGTTAATCCTTGATGGGTGTTTTCTAGTGGCGGTGGAGGGGGAGTTGGGACTTGTAAGAGAGTTACTTGTTGGGAGGGACTCATAAATCACCACTACCCATTGTAATATGCTGTAACCACCTTTCCCATTCCCATGGCAAAGTTGCAAACCACCTGTGGTTTTTACTATTCTATACTTTATTAAGTTGTTTCCAAATGTTACAAAAAAGGAGAGAAAATCAAGAAATAAAAAGTAAGAAGGGTTTAAATTTTGGGGTTTGTATGAATGGTTGTTGTGGCTTTCTTCTTTAAAACTCTATTCCTTCTTTACCTGCCTAACAAAAACACACACTCTATTAATGTGTTTATGTATGTATATATCATAGAACGAGTGTATTACGATATTTATATAAATGTCATACTTAGTATTTGTGATTCAAGTTGTAGAGAGACCATGAGGAAAATTGAACAACTTAATTTTGTGATTACAGCGGGTGGCTGGTAATTTGGTTCAGGGTGGGTAGGATGTGTGAGGAAGATAAATATTTCTTTTCATTTCTTTTTTACTTTTATTTTGTTGTTGTGGCATACTTTAACTGTCATATAGTGCCACATTGATTTTCCGTTTGCCATGTGTGCAATTCCCTTAAAGTATGAAATGGAATCCATATAGTAATGAACGGTTAACTCGTATGAATGTTTAGTGACAATTGAGATATATTTTTTAATTGAGCAAGTAGTAAAGTGGGGAAGTTCAATGACCTTTTATTTAATTAACTCCTGGAAATTTGTACCATGATCCTTTCATTACCTAAGCCTGGGACATTATATCATTGGGACACTGGACATGCTTAAACACATTAAGTCCCCTGTTTGACTTAGCTAAAAAGTTAGACTTGTAGGTGGATCAACTCATTAAGTTCCCATTGAAATATGATCCACACAAGAAAAATTACTTGAAGATCCTGAATTTGAGATTTTCTACACAAAAAATATTTGATAGGTACCTGAAGAATCGAACGGATTTGCTGCTGAAATGAAGAACTAGCTGCTTGATGTTACTCTGCTCAACCACGAACTGAGGCAATCAAATGGATCTGTGAATGTCAAAGGAGCTGGGATTAACACTGGACAGTAAAGAAATTACGGCAATCAATTATGTATCAGTGATTATTTGTAGAAGAGAAGAATATAAACTCGGAATTGTAATTGTTATTCAATGAAAATGGAAATGAAGGAACAATTTTCCTGGGCAATTCGAGAGACCCAAGAGCTCTCCTAACAGACTCTAGATACTTTCAGTAAAAACGTGATCCCTATTCAGCTTTCCCCCATTTACATTTATTCCCCCGGCTCCCCTGACTAAAATTACCAAACTGACCCTGACTCGCAATATCAAAAGACAAACAGCAAAGTAACAACCATCACAATTAATTCCTCTCCACTGTCAGTTCTCCCTTATTCCTTCTCGTATATGTAAACTTAATAGGGGGTCTATCATTTCCCCCTTCCTCGAAAACCACCTTGTCCTCAAGGTAGAACTCTGGAAACTGCAGTTTGATGTTGTCATAAGGCTCCCAGGTAGCCTCAAACTCAAGGAAATCTTCCCATTTGATCAGAACTTCCAACCCCGACTCAACAATCAAATTGGAACGAACCTGTAACACAGCCTCTGGCTCCACTATGAACTGTCCATTTTCAGATAACTGTGGTGGTAAATTGTTGATGGCCTGAACCGCGCTAATGGCCCTTCTTAATTGGGACACATGGAAAACGGGATGGATGGCAGCCCCAGGTGGTAGCTTCAGTTTATAGGCTACTTGACCCACCCTTGCTATCACCTTATACGGCCCGTAGTAGCGAGTAGAAAGTTTTGCAGATGTTCTAGTAGCTACAGATTGTTGACGATACGGTTTTAGCTTGAGATACACCAACTCTCCTACCTCAAACTGTATGTCCCGACGTTTTCCATCGGCAACCTGCTTCATTTGTTGTTGAGCTCATTGAAGGTATAACTTCAGTTGCCGTATCACTTCATCCCGAGCGAGTAGTGACTGCTCTACCGATGAAACAGCTGTAACCCCTTTTTCAAACGGCAACACAGGAGTTGGTTCACGCCCGTACACAATCTGAAAAGGAGTATGTTTGGATGTCGTATGGAAGGAAGTGTTGTACCAAAACTCCGCCCAAGGGAGCCATAGACTCCATGATCGAGGCTTATTGGAGACAAAGCAACGTAAATGTCTCCAAACACCGATTTACCACCTCGGTTTGGCCATCCGTCTGCGGGTGATAGGAGGAACTTCGCTTCAGTACTGTCCCCTGTGCTTTGAATAATTCCTCCCAGAATTTGCTCATGAAAATTCTATCTCGATCAGAGACAATCGATTGAGGTACCCCGTGTAGGCGAATGATTTCCCGAGTGAATACTCGTGCTACAACCTGCGCCGTGAAAGGGTGTTTGAGGCAGATGAAATGGCCATACTTGCTTAATCGATCCACAACCACCAATATTGTGTCCCACCCCTCTGACTTTGGTAGTCCTTCAACAAAATCCATTGAAATGTCTGCCTACACCAAATCTGGAATTGGCAGGGGTTGTAGTAAATCTTGTGAGGACAAAGCTAAATATTTATTTTGTTGACAAACCGCGCAACGAGCCACATAATCTCTGATATCTCTTTTCATACCCTTCCAATACACCTCTCGGGCTATCCTTCGATATGTTTTGAGAAAACCAGAATGTCCTCCGACACTGGAGTCGTGATATTCTTTCAACATGAACTCTAGAAATTGAGAAGATTGGGATAGTACTAACCTGCTTTTGTAGCACAAATTTTCAGCCATCAGTGAGTAACCAGATTGAGTCCCAGTACCTGATTTTAGACAGACTACTATTTTCCCCAGTACCTCATCCCGTGCCACCTCCTCCTTAATTTCCTCCGGCTGTAATACTCTGTGCGTTGATAAAGTTAAAACGTGTAAACTCGGTTCGATTCTGGACAGGGCATCTGCCGCCCGATTATCCTTGCCCGCACGGTACTGAATTTCGAAATCAAAACCAAGACTTTTGATGGTCCTCACTAACGAGTCGCTGCTCAAGGAGAAACTTCAAGCTTCGCTGGTCAGTTTTGACTACAAAATGCCGACCTAGCAAGTAGTGACGCCATTTTTGTATGGCAAACACTATGGCCATCAACTCGCGCTCATAGATTGATTTTTGTCGAGCAGTTCTTGGTAACAATTGGCTGAAGTAGGCAATAGGGTGATGATTCTGCATCAACACTGCCCCCACACCATGGCCGGAAGCGTCTGTTTCTACCACAAAAGTCCGGGAGAAATTGGGCAATGTCAACACCGGAACTTCAGTCATTGCTGTTTTCAAGTCACTAAAAGCTGCCTCTGCTTTTTCACTCCAGATGAACCCATCTTTCTTCAGAAGCTCTGTCAACGGCCATGCAATCTTAGCATAACTAGACACGAATCGGTAATACCCCGTGAGACCCAAGAAACCACGCAACTCCTTCAGATTTCGGGGTCTAGGCCATTTACACATGGCCTCAATCTTAGACATATCTGCAGCCACCCCCCCTGTCCTGATATGATGTGCCCGAGATATTCTAATTGTGGCTGGCCAAATGTGCATTTTTTCTCATTAGCAAACAAGTGTTGCGTCTGTAGACATCCCAATACAATCTCTAGATGGCGATGGTGGTCCTTCAGTGAGGAACTGTAAATCAGTATG
>CAIGRQ010175199.1:0-12618 GCA_903798375.1 Fraxinus sp. D2006-0159 | reverse complement strand
AAATTGATTAAAGTTGTGTAATCTAAAGTATATATTCCTTGAGAGATTGACAGTTGACTCAAAAAATCTACTTTATTACTTGAACGCGACCCCTGCACTTGCGGTATATTATTTTAGCGAACATCAGCCTTAACCTAAAAAATAAAAAGTGTTGTGTTAAAAGTCATGATAAAAATAATGATGATGCGATATTAAGAATTTAGGAATTTAGCTTTTCATTTATTGACGTCATATGAAGGATCGCCCAATGGTTGCAGAGCTGAGCTGAGATGATGTTTTCCCCAATAGGCACCTCAGTTAAGAACTGATGCTCTCTATCATTCTAACTCCGAGTTATAAGGGCTGCAGATTTCCTCAAAGGGGAAGGAAGAGCAGCAATTGATTCCCTCGCCGGAGAGGGAGCTTGGAGGAAGTCCAAAAAAACTTAAGGTCAGCGCCCCACCAAACCCTCCACATTTGGCCTCTGCATATAAGGACATCTCTCATGGAACATCGAAGAATAGGCTATGGTCGTGGTAGGAATCGCCATAGGTATAGGATGGGGAGAGCTAGAAGGTGCCGCATGAGGGGGCGTAGCGTCAGCTCTTCATAATGGTGGCGCTTTACAAGAGGTTGCTCAGCTTCAACCTCAGGCTTGACCTCATCAAGAACCTCGATAGGAACTTCTTACCTTAGCAGCCTTAGCTACTGCAACCGCCTCTGATGCTCGGAAGTTAAGTATATTTGGATCTTGACCTTCGAAAAAAGTTAATAAAGGTGTTAGTTCCAAAACTCTACGTAAAAACCAAAAGTCAGTACTGAATTGACTTACAAGAAGAAGTGGGGGCAGAGGTAGTAGGTTGGCTTGATGTCAAGGTTGACGGCAATGTCTGAAGTAGGCTCGCCTGAAACAAATTCGCGTCTGAAATCATGAGCTTGCAAGACCTCTGTCTGTTGGGGATAGCTAGGATGGAATCTGCTTGTCTTTGAATAACCGAGCTCAGATAACAAGATCTGTAAACTACAAAAGGAAAAGGGAAAAGTTAGAAAAATAGTTTTAATACGAAAGACCTAAATTAGAAACAAAGGTAGTTTTGCTTACAGAAAGAGTGATAAATCGTAGGGACTATGTCCTCTATATCCACCTCGACGGGGTGGAATTGCCAATCCTTCAAGACAAAGAAAAACTCCTCCTTCCATCCATTAATTGAGGAGAGAGTGTCTAAAACTAATGGGTCCCCCCGTCCTAAGCCTAACGCTGGTATACCACCAGCTTGTATTCTTCCCATCCTCCTTAAAAGTAAAAAAGGAGTTGAACTAGGACACGTTAAACTCGGGGTGACCTAATTGCTTCTACAAAATTAAGGTCACAATAAGGGTCATCCACCCATTTGGGCAGAGTTGAGTAAAGGCTATTCCCCAAGAAGAAAAGAACTCCCGTATAATCTTTGGGAAGGGAATTCTCAACCCTACACGAAGAATTGTTGAGTTGAAGGCTACACATCTTGATAGAGGAGTGTTAGCTCGGTTGGAAGGGGACGGAATCACTAATTTTATGGTATTGGGTATGCTATACTTAGCCCTAATACTAGCTAATGCATCCTTTGTAATCACTGACCTATAAGAGTCTGCTCTCCATTTCTGATTCCCATTCACTCTACCCCATGTGACCTCGCTTCTATCAGCTTTCGTCGTTGTTCTATGCTCCTAGGGGAATTGGATGGTTGTGGGTAAACAGAAGTTATAGGAATGGGAGTTAACACTTCCAGGTAGTCCGAGCTTGCAGAGGAGGGACTAAAAGATAGAGTGGACGAAGAGGATACAGTTTCTTCCTATTGATTACCTCAGGACTGCACTTGAGATTCGTTCGAACTTATATAAAATTTAGAGAAAAATATATAATGCGTAGAGATAATAAAAGGTTTTCTTGATGAAAGGGAATACCCGAACGAAGTCAACCTCACTTAGAAAAATAAATGGGAAGAAATTTTTCTAGAGAGCAAAAATCTGGAAATTTGATATGCAAAAGTGAGGAATATCAAGGGCCAAGATCTGACCGTTCAAATAAAATAATAAATAAATAAACGATTGGAATCAAAACTTCTAGAAGAAGGAACCCATGTGCCCTACAGCTCATGCACAAGTTATGGTGTGACACATGCTCAAATCATTTAATGCTATAATGATTACAGAAATTGGAAATTGTGCTTATTACTTTTTAAAGGTTAGTCCCTCACTTAAGTCAACACTGACCTGGGGGTAACTGTTAACTCCGATCTCCAAAGTTAATTAGTTCGGATGTTTGTACTTGATAAATATATATTAATGTAAGCTCGGTTAGACAAGTCAGCTCGACAGTAATTTGGCTTGCACAGGAAGCCTGTGTAATTGTTTAAGGTCAAAGGGAGCATAATAATTGAGGATCACTGATAGAATATATGAACCACCAATAAATGAGATGCACATAAAGAAGCCTTGAGTCATTGCCCACATAATCTTCCAATCAAACAGTTTAGATTCCTTCCCTAAGTAATTCATTAATTACTGGGGACCACCTGCAAAATTAACTCATTATTATTTGATAGACTAACCTCAACAACCAATCTAGTTGCACTAGCAAGTGTATTTCTTGAGCTCGGATTTGCAGGTGACAAGACAGGGATTGCAATATACATGCATATTTTCTCCTATAAAAAGGAGAAAATTGCAAGAAGAAAGGGGAAACACGGTTAAACACATTATAAACTCTCTTATATTTCTCATATTTCAAATACCTCCTGGGATATGAAAAAGGGAACCATTGTATTACCATTTGTAATTATTTCATGATTCATTAATCAAATTCGTGTTCTTTTCTTTTTCCTTTAAGTTGACTTGAAAGTTATTTATCTAATTCTCAACGTCAATAACATCAAACTTTAAAAAAAATTGTTCAAATTCAATGAAAAATGTCACAACCATTGGGCCCAAAAAAATGTTCAACTTGAATTGGACTCAAGTCCAAACCAATCAACCTGACCCAAACCAACTCGAGTTCGGTCAATTTGTATTGGATTGGGTTCAACCGTGAATAAGTTCGTTTCGATTTGAATTATTCTCAAAGTGAACATGTTGAGTTGGTTTGGTTTGGACTCAAAACCAATCCAACCCAACCCACACACAACCCTAGTCATAATTAAAAATTCGTGAAAAACTTTAACTTCAAATTATAAACAAATTATAATAAAACAAAAACATATAAAAATAAATCATGGCCTATAGAATAGGAGACGTCATTACAAATTAAACTATCGAGATCCAAATGCCATGAAAAATAGGTTTAAAACTCAAGCGTTGAGTTTACTTTTTTTCCTCTTCTCCCTTATTTTTTGTTAAAATTTAAAATAAGGATGCGATTGATTGTCTATATTTTTCATGAAAAATGTCATTTTTCCATTCAGGTTCCTACTTTTGTACTATTTAATTGATATTTTTTCAATGAAAAACATTTTCCGGCTTTTGGTCACATAACCATACTTTCCTTGAAAACAAGAAAAAAATTTGCGTTAGTGGGAGTAGATTTTTATTTTCCATGTAATTCTCTCTCTTTCTCTCTCATCTGCCTCATCTCTCTCTCTCTCTCTCTCTCTCTCTCTCTCTCTCTCATCTACCTGCCAATAAAAAATGGACAAGTATTATATTTTTAAGTTGAAAACTAAATTAGTCCAACACATTTAATCGATAATTTTCAAGCAAATAACTTCTAGACAATGTAATTGCCTATAATTTATTTTCTTTCTATAAAAATTCCATACTTGCAATTAAACACACTCTAAGAGAAATTTAAAGCGGAGGTTTCAAAGTCATTCAAAATGTGTAGTGTGACCCTAAACTTTTAAATTGTAGTAGCTATGTCAAAAATATTTTAAAAATATACTGTAAAAAGATATATGAATGATTTCCTTCCAAAATGTCATCATTTGATCAATTTTCTTTCCAGTTGTGGTGGTGATGATTGTGATGGGTGGTGGTGGAGATGATGATTGTTTTCTTTTTCTTGTTTTCAGTTTCTCTTTTTACAATTATTATTCTAATTAATTAAATATTAAAGATTTTTTTTTCATTAAAATGGTTAAATGCAAGTCAATTGGTCAACTATTGTGCATTTAGATGAAAAATATCCAGAGGACCTTCTATCACATATTTCTGAAAGATTTGCAATGTAACTGTTATAATTTAAAGATTGAACATTGTATTGCATATTTTCAAAAGGCTTAGAATCTATACAATAAATTTCCTTTTAAATAATATTAAGGGAGAATTGCAGTCAAGGTACCAAATCTTTCATTTTGTTGCAGATTTGACTCAAACCTTCCATTTGTACCACTCATAGTACCAAACCTTTAGAAATTTCATAGGTGGAGTCAAATCGGACGGATTCCGTCATATTAGCCGTTAGTTGACCTCAAAATTTGGAAAATTGATAATTTTAACCAATTGGGTAAGAGTAAAATTGTGTATTCCAATTTAACATAAAATAATTGAAATAGTTAAATAAAAAATGCTTTCATCTTCCTCCATTCTCCACTCCACCCACTAGACCATCCCACCCTATACCAAACACAACCAAATCCACCTTATGTCCCCAAACAAATTCGGCACCAGTATCTTCTATTCTATCCCTCCACATTTACCACCACACTACACCTTTCATCGCCATAGCAATCGCCATTGCCACCTTCCACCGTGTAGTACAAGAGCAGTGTCACACTTCTTACCCTCCTCATTTTCGTCGCCACTCTCAAACCATTTTATTACAACTTCAAATCCCATTTTCACTGCCCTATTAAAATGCTTTCATCATCCAATTCCGATCCACATTCCAAACCCAATGAATTCGTCGACCCACCCTACCCCTTTTCCTATCGCCATCCAATGAATTTGTCCAAATCCCAAAAGAATGAGTATTAGTGTTGATAATCCTCATAGAATCCAAAAAAGCTTTTACAGTTTCATACTCCAACAAATTTGGACTATTTTCAAACACAAAAATACTGATGCGCATGTCCTTTTGAGATTATGAGTATCGGAGAATGAACACAAATGGGTAATTAAAGAATTGGTAAGGGACTTAATAGGGAAAGAAGAACAATTTGTGAGAGTCTTGAATGACTTGCATGCCTCATCTGTGTTGCAGTTAAAAAAGGGATTCTTTGATGGTGGTTTCATAATTAGATTTCCGTGATTTGGTAAGGAATTTTGGGGCCAGATTTTCTCCGGTATTTTGTAAGGGTTCTTAGGATTTTGTGGTTCTTTTTTCCCGGCTTTTGAGGTGGAGTTGGGGTTGGTGGTGGTGTCGATGGTGGTTAATTTTGAGCCGGTGACGATTGGGTGGGTGTGGTTTTTTAATTTTGATTTCAATAGGGAGAATGTGCTCTATCGAAAATGTCCTTGACTTATCTGGGGAAAATTATAATTTTTTTTCATCTCTGGAGTCAATTGACGATTTTTGGGGTCAAACAGGTGGAATCCGTCTGATTGGACTTCATATGTGAATTTTTGAAAAGTTTAATATTGTGAGTGGTACAAATGAAATGTTGGGTCAAGTCTACAATAAAATGAAAAGTTTGACACTTTGACTGCAATTCTCCCTATTATTAATATATCTTATAATTGATGCCTCACACCTAAAGATCAAATCGTCCTCACATATCTCAAATAGAACGTGCGTCCAAGTCATTTGTTGGGGGTACATGTACATCACTTAACTCCACAAAATAAAAATTGGGCTCGAACATAAAATAATAAGATGGATTTATATAGCCCCTATTTGATTAAAATGATATTTTAGTAGATTTTGATAAAAATTAATAAAAAAATTTAAATTTCATAAATTATGTAATTAAAATTAATTGTTGATTTTAATTTAAGTTAAAATCTAGATTTTATTTTTAACAAACTGAGGCATAATATGTTTGGTAAGATAAATTATATGAAACCTTATGTAAGACTTAAAATCAGATTTTTAGTAAATTTTGATAGAAGTTGATAAAATGCGTAGGTGAAATCTACTTTCTATTTTGATGTCCTCGTGTTTGTGAAGTGTTTATCTTTTATAGAAAAACTCTCGAAAAAGTTAATTTAGTTTTCTTATTGAAAACTAATTTTAAAAAAAAAAATTTATTTCAAACGTACTTTTAAAATTAATCACATTAGATTAACTTTCTGTAAAATCTCTTTTGACTAAAAAAACTCTAATACATTTAGTTAAACGAGTCCAATCTCAAATGCTTCTTTTGATTTCTCAACAATCAGACGGATCTTAAATGTGTAATATTTATAAGTCCCTAAAAATGCATGGATAAAAAATAATTTAAATATTTATAAACATGAACCAAACAAAATCACATTTCTCTCAACTCATCTATCCGACTCGCTCAAAACATGGGGCAAAAAGCCCTCTCATTCGGCCACATAGAGAAATATTGTGTAATTCCCTATTTTACTCGGGCATTCTAAATATTCGAATACTCCATAAATTCTTTTTTCTAAATATATAGCACGAAAAAAATACGTGAAAGACATTAACTTGAACTATTCTTAAAAATAGCCAAACAACCCCTATAAATACCATCCTACACCACCACCTTTATTCACAAGGTAGCAAATAATTTTAAAACACGCGCACACAGAGGCAAGATACGGTGATTGTTCAAGTTTTTCGCCATATCTCGCCGCCACCACCATGGAGATGAAGAAGATTGCATGCGCCGCCCTCTTTGTCGTCGCCTCCATGAGCGCCGCCATGGCCACCTCCCCTAGCGAGGCTCCGGCTCTTGCCCCCACCAGCGAAGCCATCGCTGCCTTGCCAACAATTGGGTCCTTCATCGGAGCCTCCATCTTGTCCTTCTTTGCGGTTTACATGCACTAAAATAACGGGTGAATGAAGTTATTAATTACTTGAAAGGAAATGAATAAAAATAATTTCTTTTGGGTTCCCAGAATTGATCTTTTCACTTTTCTGAGTGTGTATTATATTTCTTGTCCCTTCATTGTGATAATTGTTTCCCCAGCAATACAATAATAATAATAATAATAAATTATAGCTTCAGGAAATTTATGATTTTACTTATTTATTGTTAATTTGTTGGGTGTTACGCGAATTTAGGATGGCAAAATGGCTCGGGTTGGCCACGTGAGCCAAAAAAAAAAAAAACTTGCCCGTCACTTTTTTCTTTTTAAAAAATTATTTTAATTTTAGGTGTAATTTTTTTTATATGTTAATGTTTAGTTATTATTTGTAATACATATAAATTGCACAAGTTTTAAATTCTTTAAAAGAAATTTTAGATTTATCACGAATAAAAAAAAAAAAAAAACAAAATATCGAGCCGATTCGGCTCACTAAAGCCCGAGCCAAAAGCTCGGATCAAGCCTAAATTTTTTGATCGAGTTTTTGCTAGACTCGGGCCAAAAAAAGCTCGAAGTATTTTTACTCGAGTCGAGCCCGAACACAAAGTTTTGACTCGTGGCTTAACTCGTTGACATCGCTATACGAATTATTGGTACAATATTACGTATTGGACTATAATAATTATAGCTGAAAAGAAAGAAATATTTTTGTTATATATAAAAACTTTGACATAATGAAATATTATTGTTATAGATAAAAACTTTACATCGGTATTTTCGTGGTCCAATCATTATTGGATTCTTGAAAGTTGTGAATCGATATAATCTGAGTAAAATTATGTGTTGAACAACCGAGCCGACTTAAAGCAATTCGAGGCCACTATGCGAAAATTTTTGAAGGAGCCTTGTCCCGAATAATAATTTTTGTATGAAAAATAAATAGCACCCATCTCTATGAAAATATGTTATTGCGTCACTAATTGCAAAATCCTTCAACTAAAATACAATATATAAGAGAGAAAAAATATCACTCAAAATAAATTAAACAACCTACCACGCTGAGCAAAGATTTAATCAACAATGAAAACAATAATGAATAAAAATTAAGATTATAGATTTAAAAGACGAAGTTAAAATCGATCAAATGCTTCTCAACCAACATTGAGCATGTTCTCATTTCACAAACTTGAGATACTCTTTGTTAAATTTTATTTTTGCAAATAATTCATATTCCAAGCCTTAAGTTTAGGGGAATTGAATTTTAAGAGAACATGTATACATTTTCAAAACACAGGGGTAAATAAATTTTATTAATTAAATAAAAAATTATATATAAAATAATTTCAATCTCTTTCCAATCCAGGGCATCTGCCCGTTGTCATCCTCTCATACTCGTCGCCGACATCCACTCTCACTATCACTAGTATCCAAATAACTTCATCACTAGTATCCAAATAACTTCATCGAAAGAAATACAGAATCTACAAAGATCGATGGTGACGGAACATCTTCTTCAAATGTGAACTGATCGTTGCTCATCATCAAATGAGCTTCGCCGACTCTGACAGTAGATAGAGAAAGAAACATAGCGATCGTTAAAGAACTCGATTGAGCATCGTCGACTACTAATCATCTTCTTCAGCTGCGATTGAGCAGCGCCAGGTATAATATAAATATATTTTTCAAATTGAAAATAGCACATGGGGTTATCTATAGAGTATTCATCGAAGTAAATAATTTCAATTTCACCTCCAAAATCTAGTTAACTGAATTTGTGATCAGTTTGCAAATCTGAGGTCAGAGAGATCAATGGCGTGTGACCAATTCTCTTGAATTTATGACATGTGACCCATGCATTTTTACATGTAACTGTTATATGTGATATTGATCCAACGACATGTGACCAATTTTCTTGGATCTATGACATGTTGACATTGATCTTACCTATGCACTATGACATGTGACCTATGAACTATTAAATGTGACCTATAACATATAAACCGTGACCCGTGAACTTGAATATGTGATATGTTATTAGTGCACAAAGACGTGTGACATGTGATTTATGACCAGTTAATTTTGATATGTGATGTTGATTGGGACTTATGACCTACAAACACGATCTATAACCAATTTTGTTTGTTCTATGACCTATGGACATTGACATTGTATGTGATCTGGTATATGTGACTGTGACCTATCACCATTACCTGTGGATTATGACTTGTGACCTGCAAACATGATTGTGATCAGTTCTAATTTGAGATGTGATATATGGACAATGACATGTGACCTATCACCACCATCGACACCAATGACCTAAATAATTGGACACAAACCCTATTTATACAAAACAATCCAATCCATCCCAAACCTCTTTGATACGTGATATGTGAACATTTATCTGTGACTTATGCACAATGAACCTCTAACCTTGGTCACAAACCTTATTTATACAACCCCAATTCAACTCAAATCTAGCACCATCACAACCACCCGCAC
Source organism: Fraxinus sp. D2006-0159 (assembly GCA_903798375.1). Lineage (NCBI taxonomy): Eukaryota > Viridiplantae > Streptophyta > Magnoliopsida > Lamiales > Oleaceae > Fraxinus > Fraxinus sp. D2006-0159. The sequence goes on along the minus strand of CAIGRQ010175199.1, from coordinate 3,246 downwards.
CACCACCATCGTCACCATCAACACCACCACCATCATATCGAATCAAAAAACCACCTCCACCACCAAAATTCAACCACAACCACCATTTGCAAATTGTAAATAAGCAAGCTACCAATGAACAAAGCAAATCACCATGACCAAAACAACCAAGCAAACCGAACGGAATTTGTGCAAAATCCAACCTCCACGACGATGTTGCGTGACTACGCCGTCGATAGAGAGAATGTTGAAGGAGAGAAAGAGAGATTTTTTTTTTTGATTGATTTTTAATATAGTATTTATTTAATAAATATAAATAATTAATTATCACCTGAAATTTGAAAGATGAAACTTAAAATCTCATTTATGAAGTTAAAATTCGAGGTGCTCGCCTAAATCAGGAATTGGATAATGGTAGAGATGCTCTCATAAACAATTTATTAGACCCCTATTTGATGATCTTTAATTTAATTTATTAAACTTCAATTTATTTTTTATACTCATTTTCAATTACATAATAAAATATTTTACATGTAAACTCGAAAACACTATTTAAAACATAACTTTTACAAATGAAAGGCCACCAAATAGGGGTTTGATGGTATGGTTATTCACTGGATAAAGCGGAGGCGAGAGGTCTCATTTCTGGATTTTCGTTTGCTAGCGACAACCTTCTAGTGAACCACTTATTCTTTACAGACGACAACCTGATCTTCTGCAAGGCTAATGCTTTGGAATGGTGGCGACTCTCCTACTTATTGAAATTATTCGAACCTTCTTTGGGGCAACGACTTAATATGGACAAGACTTCCATTTATTTTAGTGCTAACACTAAATTGAGATCAAGAATGTAGTCCTACACACAGACACAATCAGAGAAGCGAAGTCCTTTGAGAAGTACTTGGGTTTGCCGGCTTATGTCGACGGAACAAACTAACAACATTCAAACTGATACTTGAGTCGATTAGAAGCAGAATGAATAGCTGAACTGTGAAGTTTATTTCGCAAGCAGGCAAAGAAGTTCTCCTTAAGGCCATCATCCAAGCAATCCCAACTTATTGCATGGGTATTTTTAAACTGCCAGATCCATTCTTCAGGCTATAAACCGACAAGTTAAGTTTTGGTGGAGAAGTCAAGCAGATAAAACTAAAATGCAATGGCTCCCTTGGAATTTGTTGGGACCTTTAAAAATGCTGGAGGACTTGGCTATAAAGATTTCAAACTTTTTAATATAGCATTACTGGCGAAACAGGGATGGTGTCTAATTCAAAATCCAGACTCCTTGGCTGCTTTGGTTCTTAAAGCGAAATACTACAGCAGAACAGACTTTTTGAATAGCAAAATTGGTAGCAATGCCTCCTTCCTTTGGAAGAGCCTCTCAGAAGGTAAAGAAGTGCTTAGAAAAGGACGTCTGTGGCGTATCGGGAATGGAGAATCTGTGGTGATTGGTAAGGATAAATGGATCCCCCAAGAGTCCACCTTTCAAATTCAATCTTCTTTACAAGACCACTATATAAAGGGCAGAGTAAGTGAGCTCATAGATGCTGACACGAAAACCTGGAACATGCAATTGATCTTTGAAATCTTTTCTGAGTCGGAAATTAGTCTTATTGGCAAGATCCCTATCAGTCCTTGTGGAAGTCCGGACAAACTCATATGGAGGGGCACGAAGGATGGCAAATTTATAGTCAAAACTGCGTACCATTTCATCAGTTAGTTGAAAACAGAATCACTGGGACAATGCTCCACAAGTAACAATCAGAATGATGTCTGGCGTAATATTTGGAGGTTAAAGGTCCGTAATGCTAGTAAAATGTTGTTGAGGCGTGCGACCCATGAATCCCTACCCATAAATCTGAACTTGAACAGATGGAAAATAAAAGAGTGCCCTTTATGTCTGATTTGTAAGCGGGAAGAGGAATATGTAGTTCATATCATGTGGTTATGTACTTCTGCTCAAGATGTTTGGGGTTCAAGTTCACGAAAGTTTCTGAAGATGTCATTTATACCGTTAGAGTTCAAAGAATTAATGTGCCACTTATTTAAGAGACTGTCGAGGAAGAAATGGAAGTCTTTACGGCTACGGTCTACTTAATCTGGAAGAGGCGAAACTCTTTCATTTTTTAGAGTATATTTGGTGACCCAGTATCTATCAATAGCAAATACAGCTCGACAAAAGGCTCTGGACTACAGAAAAGAGAACTCCCTATCGGTCAGTCTCAGAATTAAAGGAGACCAAGCTACCCAACTTTGGGTTTCACCCCCACTGAATAAGTATAAAGTAAATTGGGATGCGACGGTCAACCCTGTTAAGTGCCATTTTGGAATTGGAGTCGTTGTGAGAGATTGGAATGGAAATGTAAAAGCGTAACTGATGTCCCAAAAGACGGTGATCTCGGATGCTTTCTTAACCGAATCCATTGGAGCTATGGAAGCTATTAAACTATGCAAAAGTCTTAAGTTGAGATCAATCATCTTAGAAGGAGATGCATTGAACGTTGTGAAGGGAATAAACAGTGATCTTCAGTTTTGGAACTACCCCGACCTATTGATCTAGGAGACGAAGAGCTTGCTTGGCTTTTTTCAGTTTTGGTCCATCAGTCATGTTCCTAGATGTGTTAATGTGGTCACTTATACTTTAGCAAAAGGGAGCACTTAAACTCTCTGAGGAGAGAATTGTGTTGGAGGAAACTCCTCCTTGTATCCGAAACTTGCTATGTTGACATTTAATGAAGTGTTTTTTTTTTTTTTTTGTCAAAAAAAAGGGTTTGATAAAATTAACAAGCTAATTTGGTCAATTTATGGCATTAATCACATTATCTGCTGCTCAAAAATAAATTGCACAAATTAGATAATAAGCGCTCAGGGGTGCACCCATTTTTTTTTTAAAATAGAAAACTTGGTTTGGAAAGACAGCGAATGGCTATCATACTTTCTTTCTTTTTTAATTCTTGTTTCCTTTTTATTTGAAATTAACAAATTTTCGTTTTATGCAAGTTAGGATTTAATACTCTGGAGCATAATAATTAAAACTTGACTCACTAAGTTGGCTCCACTGAAAAAATAAGTTAGTAGCTATTAGACAAGTATTTCTATACTAGATACAGTATTTGCAATTAAAATACCGTATAAGCAAGGCTTACCATATATGTAAGGCTTACCGATATACAACAGTTACCGTGTAGTGGTTACTGTATATGCACAAATAATCGTATATGCAGAATTAACCGATTTTACACACCTGATACCGGATTTACAGTTTAAATA
>CAIGRQ010175167.1:0-12532 GCA_903798375.1 Fraxinus sp. D2006-0159 | reverse complement strand
GGTTGGGGTTCAACCTTTTTATATTCTCAATATATTTATGAAGTATTTCTATGGAAAGAAAATTATAACAAAAACGTGACGATAAATTTGTGCCTACTAAAAATTGTCTTTCGTTTTCCTTTTTTGGATTAGCAAGTTTTCGGGTTCTGTTTATGCTTCTACTTTTTTAAAAGAGGAGTGATTTTAGATTAACTTTCTCTAAACAATTTTATTGTAGACAAAGCACTTCATCAAATTATTTAAACATTTCAAACGTAATTTCTTGATCTCAGAATCACCTTTTGATATTTTAAACGCCCCCCTAACATTCCTTATTTCTGTTTTTCAATTTTTCTTTGGGGTCGGGTAGGGTGTGTTTAATTTATATGAGTGTATGCGGTTAATTTCTTGAAATTAGACAAATTAATTAAAATTTATGTGGTTTGAACTTGAAGATTATAAATCATGATTCGTATAACTAATGTATCTATTTTAATCATATTTATAGTGGACGAGACAACTATGTTGATTATTAAAAACAGAAAAACAACAATAATCTCTGTAATTTGTACACATCGTTTAGAATTGCATTGATTAACTAGTGTTACCTCAATTTATCGCACTAAATCCACAATTCATTTCAATGCTGCGGTTCCATACTTCTGTGTCGGAATGTGAAGCGGTGCAAAGTTTCAAGTCCAATTTTAGCTGGAAATCGAATGTGGTCACATCTTTACTTGCCGATGTTAATTGTTACTATAGTTACTTTTATTTTTTCATTAGGGAATGAAGTAGCCTACGATAGCAACTTCTTTTTCATTTGATTAATTTGTGTATAATTGGAGCGATTGCATTCCGGATTTCCTTTGGATTTGATTTGATTATTTGCTTGTTAGTCCAAAAATATCTTCAAGTCCTAAGTTCTCATCGTAGTTATTTGTTTTCAATGCGATCTCGTTGTTCATTATTTCTCCTATTTTCAAGAGCTTGAAATATTTCGCTTTAGACATAAAAATAGTGAAAGAAAAAACGAAATACTGATATATCGAGGAAGGAGAAAATTTTGGCCATTCTTTTTAGTATATACACATACCTATGAAAAAATTACAAGCACGAAAGAAAGATAACTTTTTGCGTGCATATTAAAATGACCGCATGCGGAAAAGGATTTTGGACAACATTTCCTCCCCTTTTACTCTTATGAATTATGATAATTGTACATTTTTGGATAACATTATGAATGACATCATGTGATGTGTGAAAAATTGTGTCATTGATCTGAAATAGTGCTGTTAAAATCAATGACTCAAAAGTGTTGCCACATCAAACAATGTCATCCATGATGTCAAACTTAATGTATCTGTAGCAAAACTGTTAGTCTATGCATTGTCATAACACTAGACCAAAAACAAAACACAAGCACTGGGGTTAATAACAGATAGCTCTAACATATACTTAACATACGGACCATGACCAGTCTTCTCCCAAGTGATGCAGCTCACCCGTATACTCTCGTCCCACTCAAGACTGCTGCAGCTGACCACCAGAGATTATCATCTCGTTGTCACAACTTTGCAGTTTATTTTGATTCCAGTTAAAACCAATTGGAATCCCCAAGCATGCTTTTAAGCAATGAACCAGTGAAACTCTTCAGTCTAGTCCACCTGTGTGTCCAAGGTCAACTTTCTTTTGTAGCAAGTGAAGGTCCCTTGGCATTAACCATTACAGGCAAATCTAGTAGACGCATAGGGAATTATGTGCTCCAAGTTCTTCAAGGGGAACATGACTAGTCTGCTACGGGCTGCACCTCCTTTTCCAACAATGATGTCCCCTTGAATATTGTAAACTGAAGGATCCTTGTGTACTTAAACATCTGCTCAGGAGAGGTACTCAAAGTTGAGTACTAATCAAATTAATTTCCACTCCATCCCCCAAAAACAAGGGAAACGAGGCACAAGAAATAGATAAATAAAACCACCATACAAATCCCCACCATATTTCCTCCAAAAAAAAATATATATATTTAAGAATCAAAACGAGAGAATTATTTAATTAAAATAACTGGGTCCTCCATTTTTTCTTTATTTCAATTAGAATCTCGTATGCTTAAGATAGACTTTTGCACACTATTCTGATATTAAAATTTGATAGAGATTAAATTGGACTCCTTTTATTTCATTTCTTTGGACTCTTAACCATGTTATCTAATGGCTTAAATTTGCACAAGCCCCTACACGAGTAGACGGGGTTCGTTTTTTCCCATTAAAGCCTTAAAAACAATGGGCAGCAACAAGACTTGAACCTAGACCTTGCCTTATTTGATATCATATTAAATCATTTAATCTAAAAGGTTAAGCTGTTAGAGAGGGGTACATGTATTCATTTAAATCGTCTTCAACGATTTTCATATTATGTTTCAGCATATTGTCAAAGCAAGCAGAACAAAAAGCGAGAGAAATCATCCCTAAGAGACTCATCGAAGTGCACTTACTTGTTCGTCACTCATCTTTCTGAAGCCTAACTTCTTCGTCCACATAGATTCAGCTTCCTCAGCAGCAGGGAGTACCAAAGTTTTTACATTCATAGAGGAAAGTAGCCTCTCAATGCATGAAAACAGCGCTTGAAAATAGCCCTAAGTGAAAGAAGTTTTCACAAGTTAATGGTGATTGGCAGTAAAATTTTCAAAATTGGCAAACTGATAGAATGAAAACTCAGTGACAACAGAATAATGCAAAAGGACTAAGCTCCCAGCTCAAAGTTGATAGCTAGAAAACACCACTATTCCCACTATTTGAGTATAAAAATCATCTCACATGTTAGCAACTTACTTTTCCTTGTTTCGATCTACTTGTAGCCACTAAAGGAAGCTCTGCTACCTCTCGTCCAAAAATCCGGATAAGACCAGCTGATACAACTACTGACCTGAATGCAATTACACGCCCATTTTTTTATTCAAGAGAATTAACCAAATCGCGAAATGCTGGAACAAATGAATGGCGGTCAACAAAAATATAGGTATTATTCAACAGATTGACTTACTTTACTATTAAAACAACACAATACATCCCACTAAATTCTTGCCCAGATATGTTTCTCCTGCAAAAGTGTTGCAACAATATTTTTAGAATAATTGAATGAAGAATATAAATATATATGTCAAAAGAGTATGTATAGGACCATAATAAACAATTAACACAGCTTTTAATTGCTTAAAATATTGATATAGGACAATCCTATTATAAATAGGATAAAAGTTAATAGGATATTCAAGATTTCTAGTTCTAATAGGTTTTATCTTTTAATTCTTATTCCATGTTTAGAATGTGATTTCTAATTTCTTTTAGATTATGATTTTTATTATTTTTCTTATTTTAGTTTCCTTACATTAATAGGATTTTGGAATAATCTTTCTTTGAATATATTGAATAGTAATTGATTGTTAAAAAAAAAAAGTGTAACGTCTTTGTATTTATAGGAAAAATTATTCTCTAATCGTATTAATATAAGGAAACTAATAAAAATTCTTATCTAAAAGAAATTAAAATCATATTCTAAAGAAAAATTAAGAATTAAAAGATAAAACCTATTAGAACCAGAAATCATAAATATTCTTAGATGTTACCCCAATACTGAAGTATATAACATTGACCCAAAAATTATAGTTTCACAGCACTGTAGCTTTATGCAGGAACCATAAAACAATTAACTTAAATGAAAGCTATTGCAGTCCTGTATGCCATTTAAAATTCTCTGACCACTTGACACTGATTGACTTGTATGGTAGTATCAAGGTCCGATTGTTATGTACAGTATAGTATCACAAGAAACATCTTGTACCATTACAAGAATCAAATTAGAAGTACTTAACTTTTAACTAACTATTACCTTGGTACGAATCATTACTAAATTCTTTTAAGTTAATCTCAAGGAGACACTAAACTGGAAAGAGAGCAATCCATGTTACAAACAGAAGGCTTAGTTTGGTGTATAATCCGTATAATCTCCCATATTTTTGGCCTCATTTGTTTTATGGAGATCAAAACGTAATATTTTACCCCACAATCTCCGGATAAGTTATTTTTCCCTAGACCATCTACTTGAACCTTCATAGAAAAATCATAGTCAAATTCAAATTTAAACCTAAAAGACCTCAGAAAACCAAATTCTTCAAAACAGGAAAGCGATCATTTAACTAACACGTACTATGGACAAAAAATATCTAGAAAAGGTCTCCTACTATGTTTGGCCCCATCTATCGCATGGAGATCAGAATGCTTTTATTTTTCCCCCACGATCTCAGGATAAGTTATTTTTTCCCTAAACAATCTACATGAACCCATAAAGAAAACCATACTCAACTACAAATTTCAAACCTAAAAAGACCCCAGAGAACAAAACTCTTAAACAAGAAAGCAATCATTTAACTATTCTTCTACTGTATAACAAATCTAGAAAAGGTGTTCATTCTTCAGAATTGAGCCTGCGTACAATTTAAAAGCAAACCAAATTTTCTCCAATCTAAGTTCTTCAAAGCAATCACTGTGTTTCTGATCAATATAAAGATAATGAGCTAAACACCAGAGGATGAAAGTGAGGCAACTTACCCATACACCATAACAGGTATGAGATCTCGACCAGAGTTGGCAATAATAGGATCAAAGCGCTCCTGCACAATGGATTGAACATGAAAATAAATCACAAGACTTCTTTGAAGTACAGTAAGAATACCATGCCAATAGCGCCATCCACGTCAACAGAGTGCCAGCAATTCACAAAAAGGTAAGATACGTGGAAGATGCAAGAAATGGCACAAATATTTTAATACAGCATGCAATCCGAAGAAGTATATATTGAATATATTTGCTTTATACTCGCAAAATTTTTAGAAATTCGATTAATTAAGGAAACCTACTGATCTTCTGCTAGTGGAAGAGCATGTATTCATGTATCAGAGAACATATTACCAGACAACATCCTGTGGTAACAAGCTCACTTGGTCGTGCTAGCTTACACAGGAAGTATAACAGAATCCTGTAGACAGTTGATAACTGCACTTTAAGAGAGATTCTCTCTTGACCTTCTCTCCTGATTTTCCCACGCGCAAAATCTTATTAAAATTTTCTGTTATTTAGTAGGATACATAACAATTCAGAAGGTCCTTGAAACTAAATTCTCTCCTTCAAGTTGTCAAGCATTCCTCTAATTCAGATCTAACCAAAGAAATGACCAATGTAATCAATGACTCCCACCAACCCACACACCTTACTTCCCTCGACAATTCTAATGTACAGCATTGGTTTCAAGTCAAGGTATCTTTTAGCTAACATACTCATTAAGCACTACTCAACTTTTGGCTCAATCTGCTGAAATCCAAGGAACATATTAGCACAGTTGGAAATGTCCAAATTCCTTCTTCAAGCAAGGACGCTTTCTCAAGGCCTGCTATATAGAACTTCTTAATAGATCAGAGACGCAAATCTATCTCAATTTCCATTGGGTAACTACCAAATTGCTACTTCAATCAGCAATGTTTTTTGGTATATATTGAATGCAGACCCAAAGATGAATTTGGCACTCAATCTCAATTTTGCAGAAAGTTAGCCTACATATTTACAAGTGCTTAGGTTCTGATTCCTCGATTTCAATTTTGCAAGAAGTGAATTCAGAAGCCATCATATTGCAATAAACTAGTCAGAATTGGCTTCTGGTGCAAGTCCATCCACAGTAACTTACTGAACATGCCTAACATCTCAAAATAGGCTTCTAAAATCCAGTAGTTCATTTGTTTTTACTGACAAGCACATATATAATATTTTCAAATTCTAAAAGGTCTTGCTATCTGTCTCCCGAACCTCCCCCCTACCCACTCACGCGTATCTACATATCCACAAACACACACACACAGAGGAGTTTCTAGGAATCTTAACAACAGTTTCTGACGAATAAGCAAAAACAAAACAAATTTTTTTTCCACCAATAAACAAACCACTCGTCCAAGTTCACAAGATAGACACATAAAATCGATATAAGATGAGAACCTTAACTAGTTGGATATTGAAGTTGCAAAAGAAACAAAGAAAAGACATTATATAAAATGTGAAGTAACTGCTACATGCTCTCTTCCATCTCAGTTTGTGTTGAATCAATCATGAGTTTTCTTTAGTGGATCTCATAAATATTTAAATCATTTTAGTTACCAATCATGAAAGAACGAGGTTTTCAATCTGCACACTATTCCTGCCATTCAGGCTTCAGCTATGGTTTGAAGTGAAGGAACATCAATACCGAACCGCAACTTGATTAAAAAATTAAGAATTCAATAAACAGAATCATAACAGGCCTTGACTTCCTTCAATTTTTATTGTTTAAACAAGAGGCAAGCTAATAGAAGACTTCATACCAAAGAATTCTTGATATTGAAAAACTGCTTTATACTCAATTATTATAAATCCAGGGATTGTAGATACTTCCGCCTATGCAACAATTCTAAAAACATAATCTACATTCAACCCTTTAAAAAAGGTAGAAGATACTCTACAAAAGGTAAAGAGAAAAAACATACCGAAGAATACTTGATATTGAAAAGCTGCTTTATACTCGATTATTATGAATCCAGGGATTCTAGATACTTGCATCTATGTAACAATTCTAAAAACATAATCTACATTCAACCCTTTCTAGAAGAGGTTAAAAAATGTAGATGATACTCTACAAAAGGTCAAGAGAAAAAACATACACGAAATATTGCTGCAGCACGGGAAAGCAGCAACAAATGCTGTGGATGGCGACTTTTTCCACTTAAAATTCGCCAATGAATGTCATTTCTATATCCATCACTTAGACCTCTCTCTGCATGTTTTGTAGCTAGTGCAGCTAACACGGGAGCTGGAATCACCTCAGGCCCACTGGAAGCAAAGTTCTGAAGTGCCACATAAATCTTATGGCACTCGTCACAACAAAACCATTTATCCTGGGGCAGTTCCTGTATCAATTTGGCAAAACATCAATTAGTCACAAAAAAGGACCAATAATCTAATACTCTCTTGACATGATAACATCTCAAACTTACTTTCAGATCACACAGCCCAGATTCCCGCAGGCAGCCGACATGGTATTCCTTCTCACACTGCACAAGAAGAGAGGAAAAATTTAATATATTAAAGCACACCAAAGAGGAAAAGTTCATTATGAAGTACAAGAAGATAGGTAAGAGTGTACTTGATCACAGAGTATCACGGTTCGGTCATCAAAGTTCGCAGCACTAAAGTCCTGGGACCTATTGAGCATGAGACAAAAAGAAATCAGTGACCTAAACATGACCACATATGCATAGATATATTCCAGTCAGAATGTAAAAACTATGACAACCTTTATTGATATTTGAAATATAAATAGATCGTGTTGCATAAAATAATCAACTAAGTATCTATCTAGCTGACAAAACTTAAGGTTAAAAGGCAGGTATATATTATAGTTCAATCACCGTATATTCTTAAATGCAAGGAACTTATACATCAGTAGAATTTCATGTCTATATGCAGCATCGATTCCAATAACCTAACCAATTTCTATTACCATTTCGTTGCATTATTCATTATTAGGTAATTATTATGCATTCATCATTCCAAAGGTGCCTTCTGCACTTTTTTCCTTTGGCCCAAGTCTTCACAAATCATTGCGCAATTTTTCTTTTGGTCACTCATCAGACTAAACTGACTATTCATACAGCCAAAGCTACTAATGCTATAAATTATCATGGACAATGATACATGTCACCACATAACATTCACATGGTAAGAAAACCCTTGTTACGGCTAGTTCTCTGCATTAAAGTCACCACGGAATGAAAAGTCACTACGTTCACCAGTTGGTATATAATGTATAACAATATCAATGCTAAATGCAGAAGAATACTCATGTGAAGAGTAGCCTACTCAGAAACCTATTAAAGGTGATTCCTCCCACACAAGCAAAAAATATGACAAACAACAAAAAAGGATCCATATAATTTTTAATAAATAAACTAGCCAAATAAAGCTTAGTTAGCTTAAGAGGTTGAATATGTAGGGAGTTCCGCAGAAGGAAACATTTCAAGCTGATTATTCACTTCCTAATATAAATTGGCTTGTAACAATCCAGTCAAAATGAAAGTAAGACAAGTATATGAACAGACTACAACTAGTGCAACAAACCTGCATACAACACAACCACCAGGTTCGGACTCTGGTGCTTTAACAACTCTTGTCAGCCGAATGATATTAGGTCTTGACTCCTCAGCTGCTCTCTTACCAGGTCCAAATTTGTCTCTGCAGAATGGACAGTGCCAATCATTGGCAGGGAGACACTGTAAACCCAAACAAGCTGCAAGAACATGTGCTTCATTGAGATTCAACCATAATAATGTAAAACTAGAAACGATAAAGTGGAAGGTCCTTAAAATGTAGAAGGTATTATCTAATCCTTCCAAGAAGATCTAAAATAGTACCGTGGGTCCAATGGAAATCCTGCGGTAAAGAAACTAATGCAAGAAAGCATTTTATAACACAATAAATGGCAGCAGTGGGATACCCAGGGCAAAGGAAAAAGGAAAAAAAATAGGGTGATGTGAATGAATCCCCCAACTCAAGGAAATAAAAAGTAGACCAACAATGAAAAGAAGAAAAATCATGAAACCGCCTTATGTGTAAACATATTTTGAGAACATGGGTATCAATTAGATTATTATTATTTAAACGAAAACATAATATGACTTCAGCGGGCATTAGCATTCACAATCGGTAAAAGATGGCCTTATCAACCATAAAAGATCAAGAAACCATCTATCACTTCAGGGTTCGAAACATAACAGCAAAACACGTTATTCAATTCAAATATTTTAAACTGGTTTTTGGCACTAACGTGGACTTGGCACCCGAGAAAGATTGAGTTTCAAAATAAGAATCAAATATATTCAATTGAACTACTTCATCTAAAATCTTAAAGTTGTTGTTAGAGAGAGCCAAATCACTACCAAAGTGGGTTGTTTATAGGTGGGTTTACATGTTAAAATAAAGTAGAAGATTCAAAACATACATAAAGAGAATTAATATCCATTATGGGTCAATGAAAGCCTGATTCAACCACAAAACTAAAGCAAAATAAAATTAATTAAAAAAAAATATACCTGCATGAAAAGCCCGAGGGCAACCGTTACATATAATAAGTTCCCCTCCATCCCCGCATACAGCACACATATCATCACTGCTACCAGTGGCAAGATTTTGACCATTTGCCAACATTAAAGCTACATCATGAAGTGTCAAGCCACTGGATGTATAGATATGACGATATCTGTGGAAGGGTGGAAAGTTTAGATCACTGCGTGTTAAACTAAAATACAAGGAACATTTTAGTTTCTAAGAAACTATTTACGGTTGGCGTTTTGCTGCCCATCCAGCATGGGCCTCGAACTGGGAAGGACTAATCTGTTTCCAAAAGAAAATAGAAAGGATCAGAGAGGCAGAAGGAAGGCGACGAAGAGAACCAATAGGGTAGTTTGTTACTTAGTACAATACATGGAAGGAAAAATTTAATGGGCTGCTATGAGAAATTACCGCAGTATTACAACAACTACAGACTATGCCATTCCCTTGCTTGTAACCACCAAGAATCCTCTGTTCAAAAATTTGCCAATAATTATCCGGCAATTGATAAACAATGAGAATTAAAAATATCATGAATGTGCAGAGAATGAAAAACAACCTTTCCTCTCGAATAGTAAGCCAAATCAGTCCCATCTGGAAGTCCATTTGGCATGAAAAGCAATCGATGTAAATCATTATCCCTGTCATACATAGGCCCCATAAATGAAAGGTAGGTGAAGCAAATTTTACGAATGTTGAAAAAAATTAAAATAAAGGGCATGTTCTATAAGAGATGATAATAAAGATAAACAATGAAGGTAAGCTTGCCTTTTTTTCGTGCCACCTTCAAAAGATCTCTTATGTTTTCCTACTGAACTAGAAAAATAGTGTCTCGGCCTGTACAACAACTGCATATTAGCAACCAAGACAACAAATTTTCTATTTTTTGTTTTTAATACCTATTTTTTTGAAGAGAGGAATAGATAAAGAGCAAACTTTTTGATCAAGCGCTTCAGCTCTGCTGGGGCCCCGACATAGCTCTGCTGATTTAAGCCCTTGTTGTGAGGATAAGAACAAGCAGGAGTTCCAGAGTCTTCAGTAGTCTGACTCAGATAGCTGCAAGATAATGGAAACAAAGAGAATAACTCAAGGATAAATAGTAGTTCCATTAACATCAAATTGCACTGTTTAGAAGTTTCCATCACCAACTAAGGGCCTGTTTGGGCAGGGATTTTAATCCAAGTCAAAGTCAAATAATCAATATTAACCACGTCTATTATGGATCCCACAACTTTTCAACCACACATTTCAAAAACTTCTATCACAATCTACTAAAAATCTAATTTCAATCTCCACCAAACACCCTCTAAATAATTCTCAAAATCGCAAGATCATGGAAACTATCTGCTTAACTCCTCAATATAACAATGACGGCCACAAATGCTCCATGCAAACTTAGTGGTCTAATTGAAACCACCAGACATCTAAAATAAGCATTAAGCAACATGCCTACTGTTGAAGAAGATTCTTTAACAGTGTTCCACAAATCAAATACCATCAGCAAACCCATTATGCCTATTTGTTATCGTATTATGCTTTATTTGTTCGCAAGCCCACAAAAGAAAAACTTGGAGGAACAACAGTTTAGCATGCAATGCATTATTTCTATACTCTATTTTCGTAAGACCAAAATCTAAAGAGTTTAAAAGGGAACAGTGTGGCATAAGCTTCACAGAAATACTACTTCAAAGTGCACACAACGTATCCACACATATATGGATTTCATATGACCACAATTGAATAAACAAACAGAAGTTCAAGTCCTCATTTCAAGCAATGGAAGACTTACTATGTTCTAAACTGCTCATATATGAAACGCACTGAAGCACATTTGCTTCTATTTCTTTTACTTTTTTCCCTATTGAATTCAATCACTATAAATGGGAGAGCCTTTGGAAAGAGAAGGGGGAGAAGAGGTTGGAACAATTCAATTCTATTTAAGAATTATATGTACCTGATTGTGGAGGGTTGTGTGCCAAAGCAATGGCTGTGATGAATTTGGTCAGCATAGACCATCTCATTATCACGTTGAAGATTTGCTGCAACATCCAAGAGTACATTAGAATGCATACAACGTAAGGAGACAAAATATGTTCATATCTTATGCATATCCTCTCCTCCTCACCCCAACTCCCACACAGATATTGCAGCAAGTTACAGATTGACTTGCAAGCCAAATAAACACTATTTATCATTTGTACGATCAAAACAGAATATTCCACTTGGGAAAATTATTTACATCCGTGTGCAATTTTATCCCCAGTAAACACCTTTGACTACTTGCATTGGAAGTCTATACTATGCGTGCAACAGAAATGGAATACATGCAAAGCTTGTGACATGGGACACATTTATAATTTTATCCAGGATCATCTGAATAAAACTTAAAACCGATCTCATTTCTGAACTTTTTAAAACATTAAAAGAAGTTCGTAATCATGTGGTGCGGAGGTGGAATTGGTTTCTTGTAGAACGACAGAAAATTATTGAAAACTGAAGTATTATATAAAGTAAACTTCAGTGTGTTGGGTTTAGTGATTGAAAAGTGTACAAAGCTCCTAACTTAACACCATAAGGAAGATAAGTAACAAAAACCTAAAAGAATAAAAGGTCCTAATCTAAAAAGTAGAATTCTACTGCAACAATAAATAATTTGTATCATATTCGCATGAATAGGATTGTCCCACATCACCATGCTCAAGCCCCTACGTAACTGGATCACCATCAGGAGCATACCAACTTGCCCACTGAGATAGCCACGTAGGGTGACTATTCTGCCCTTAGAACATGAAAGTTTGCAATTGTGCTGTGTCTTCCATTGCACAGTTAGAAATTTATACAGCACTTTGACTCTTCTAATCATGTTTAAGACAGCGAGCTATTTCAAAGAATTAGTCCAAGTTCAAGCTCTATGCATTTAAATAAATGATTATGATAATTCAAAACTGAAGCTTCATGCTGATACTCAGATATGTGAAAACAAACATGATGCGTATATAACTTAACCAAGACACCTTATCAAGTGCAAACGTGATAATCATCATAAAAAGACTTCTATGATACATCAAATGTTTACATATAAATACCGTAATTAAACTTGCTAGAGCATTGTATCCAATCTTTCGATCATTATTTGCCAACCAGTATTTGAATCCTTATATTCCTCCCACATTCACTGCCTATGCGGAAATACTAACATATCAAGACAAGGTTTGCACACATTTATTTCTATTATGTGAAAAGATCTTTTCTTATATCCAACCACCTTCAATTCCATAAAACCTACAAAACAAACTAAGCTTTGTTCACAATAAATGCCTAAGATTAAAAAAAAAAAAAGTTGCCGAATATGAATTTTTTTAATATTATTT
>CAIGRQ010175106.1:0-15786 GCA_903798375.1 Fraxinus sp. D2006-0159 | reverse complement strand
TTGTCAATTTGTACCAAAACATCCTCAACTACTCCTATGGTGGACCAGCCAGCCAGTTGTAAAACTACATATGTAGGTTTTATCTCACCTAAGCCTAACAAAAAATAAATAGCATAAGTCATGAGGTTAACACCGACTCCTGAATTAAGAAGGGCTAATGTGAACTCACAGCTCCCAATGATTCAAGAAATAGTAGGACAACCAGGGTCCTTATATTTTGGAAGGACCCTTTGCTCAATCACCGCACACTTGCTAAGTCAAGAAATCAGTTTTCTTGACATGATGCTTCCTCTTGACAGCACACAAGTCTTTGAGGATGTTAGAATAGGTAGGAACCTCGGCAATCACATGCAAGAGAGGTAGGTTATTTTTAATTTACATAAGGTGCTCTAGGATCTCATTGTATTGACTAGTAGCTTTCACGATAGGCTTGAGAGCTTGAGGAAAGGGCACTCTAGCTAGATTTTTTGCTACTTCTTCACTATAACTGCTCTCTTCAGAATTACTAGTCTTTTTCATTTTCCCTAGACTCCCTAGAGTTGATGATTGGTTCTATAACCTTCCCGCTTCGAGCCCTTAAGCTCATTTTCTACTGAACCTGAGGTTTAAGCCATATGTTGTCCCTTAGGATTTGGTTGAGCCTGGGCTAGAAACTAATAACCCAAGAATAGCTAATCAAGAGTGGGATGAATTGGTTTTTAAAACTTTTTCGAAGAATTAAACTAAATTCAAGCAAGTAAAGGCTAAATAGATTAATTCAAATAGTAAGTACTAATATAAAAGCAATAAGTCGAAGGGAAAGATGATGCAAATGATATAATTATGGAGATTCGATCCAAAACAATGATCTACGTCCTCTGTTACCAAGCTCTTCGGCACGAACAAGGCCTTTTCATTATGTTGATTGACTTATGATACAATCCAACCCTTTATAATGCTTTCGACGACTTACAAACAAGGAGCACTGATCCTTATACAGTATTGAGCTTTACGGAACCTCAACACGACCCACATTATTAAGCTTTACGAGACCCCAATATGACATACACGGTGACTTACAACAAGGAGCACCGATCCTTATACAATGTTGATCTTTAAGAGGCATCAAAACGACCCACGCTTTATCAAAGTGATTTTACAATGAAATTCCTCTCTTGATAAATAATACAAACAAATTAAGTACTAAGAGAGGCTCACACTTCAATGAATAGTAATAAATGATAGCTCAAGTGTTAGATGAAAAATTTTGATGAATACGATAGTCAAAAATTAGATTCAATCAATCAAATTGTTTCAATGAGAAGATGAAGAAATAAATACAATGTAGGTTCAAAAATCTTCTCAAGAAATATCTCTCTTTTAATATGTGATTGTAATAAATTAAGTACTAGGAGAAAATGAGAAATTTTGATGAATATGATGATTTTACAAGTTTAGTTCAATCAATCAAAGTTTCAATATGAAGAAGAAGAAGTTTATGCAATGTAAGTGCCAAAATCTTCTTCAAAAAGATATCTCTTTCAATGAATAATTTGTGATAAATTAAGTACTAATATAGAAATTAAAAACTTTGATGAATATGATATTTATAAATTTGATTCAATCAAAGTTTCAATGTGAAGAAGTAGAAAAAGTTTATGCAATGTAAGTACAAATATCTTCTTAAAAAATATATCTATTTTAAAATTGATATAGATAAATTAAGTACAGAGAGAAATGAAAAACTTTGATNAATGTAAGTACAAATATCTTCTTAAAAAATATATCTATTTTAAAATTAATATAGATAAATTAAGTACAGAGAGAAATGAAAAACTTTGATAAGAGAAATGATTCAAAAAGTTTGATCCAACAATCAAATTATTTGCTATGAAGAAATAAATTTAAATGAATGTAAAAATGTAAGTTCAAATAATATTTTTTAAATGAAAAATTTTGATGAGTAGATTTTCAAAAGTTTTTCAAAATAAAATTATTTGATAACAATAAATGAGATGAAAAATCAATATAATTTTCTCAAAAGTATCTCATTTGAATGCTCTCAAGTATTAAAATGAATGACAAATAAGTTGGTATTTATAGCAATCAAATTGTCAAATATTCTGCCGAACCAGACAACCCATCCGGATGTTCGGAAGAGTACAAGATGACAACTATCCGTTGTCGTCAGAAAATGGTCAAAAAACTAACCGTTGCGGATGAAATGGACGTTCGGTTCGTTCATATAGACATCCAGATGGACGAACAATTTGTCAAACCGGACGTCTTGTCTAGACGGTCCGATTCATTCGGACGTTCGATGGTCAACCGGACATTCGGTTGACTGTTGACCTTTTTTTTTTTGGAGATGTGATCTAAGTTTAAGTATCACTTTGAAAAATCAATCTTACTTTTGATCAAATATATTTTATGCAAATGCTATGAAAATAACTCTTTGTGCGAAAAATGATTTTTGAGCTATTGTGATGTAGAAAGAATCTACAAACACACTAACTAACAAATGGATTGCACCTTAAGAAAACAAATGCCCTTCTTATTTCATGAAAAATAAAAAAAACCCTACGAGACGTTTTGTGGTCTTAAATATTAAAAGAACATATAACCTATTAGGCCAGCAGTCCCTTAACGGGCTGGGCTACAAAGCAAAATAAATAAATACTGAAATTAATGAACTAAGAAACATTAAGTGTCATTTTAACTTAGAAAACGTTCAATGGGAATCATCGCGAGATTTCCGAAATGGGGTCATGGGCCAAAAACGGACACTGTATGCAAAAGTTACGCAATTTTCTTCGAACTTCGACTATCCAAACATTCCAAAAATGCAAGTGCATATTGCTCAACACTAACCTCATCATATTGTCATTCATTACCAAAGATCAAAGTGCTATGGCTATACATATGATCTCGAAAGCCTAGTCTTTGATCCTGCTTCAAAGTTTCTTTCATGTTTGGCTCTTAAACTCTTGATCTTGATCTTTCTTGACATTTGGCTTTAATGCTTAGTCTTTGATCTTCTGTAGAAGTTTCTTTCATATTTGGCTCTTAAATTCTTGATCTTGATCTTTCTTGACATTTGACTTTAATGCTTGATTTCGATCTTGTTCTTCTTTATGAGCCCGATTTATAATGTGTTGATTTTGACAATGTTCGATTGATTTTAACATTGAACTATCATCATTCAAAATCAACTGTTAGAAACAATATTAATTTTGTTTGTTATGATAAAACATTAAGGATGAAATCAACCATAGGTTAACAGAAACTTCCCACGTTCCACTACAACTAAAGCATTAATCAACTTAGATATATGATTTTTCATCTCTTTGTTTCCTCAACCACTTGAGTGATCATAGTCTCAACTTTTGATTGGTCTTACCTTGTGCCTCTACAAAAGCATGTAAAGTGTCATCTAAAGAGTTCCTAAAGATATGGGCTGATATGAAGGTGTATTAAAATCTCTAGATAGCTGGGCACGTTACTGGTTTTCAGATTTCCAGCTAAAATTGGGATGATTCCATCACCTTTGATTGTAGGTATCAGAAAAAGTAGCATAGGGCTTTTTATACATACTTAAAACATTGCATTAGTCCTCATAAACCCCCATCATCTCAGCTAGAGTGGAACATTTTTGCGCTGGATGATTAATTCCACCACACACATAACAAGGTCCAAAGGACTCAACACGGGCAACATTATGTGTAGGCTTTGAGTTATTAGCCTGTAGGGTTTCAAGTTCTCTAGTAAAGACCTATACCTATGCTCCTCCCTAAGATGATAAATACATGTACTAGAAGAGTTTGCTATACGTCGTGACCTATTAGTGCTATCTGAAGCGCTAGGTCCAATCCAAGTATGTGCTTTTTTAGCAAGGCCATCTAAGTACTCTATGTCCTCATCTTACAAGAACTCACCATTACACATCATCTCAACAAATTTACGCTCCCTAGATGTTAGTCATTTATAAAAATAACTCTCAATATGCCAACTCTCATAACCATGGTAGGGCCAAAGGGCTTGTAACTCTTTGCATCTTTCCCATGCTTGGTATAAGCGTTCATTATCTTTTTGAGCAAGTGAAGAAATTTACTTCTTCAGGGCACCCGTTTTACGATGAGGGAAGTATTTGCTAAAAAAGGCTTGAGTCATTTCACCCCATGTTCCAATCGAACGTGGTATCAGCGAATACATCCAGCTTTTTGCTCTTTCTTTAAGTGAAATGGAAAAAATTTAAGCCTGACTACATCTGTCATACCATGTTGATTGTGGAAGGTTGTAACCACCTCCTCAAATTCTCTAATATGCACTATGGGTTTTCACTTTTAAGTCCATGAAAAGTGGAAGAATTTGAATCATTCCCGATTTGTCCATACATGGTATATTAGGTGGAAAAATAATGCATGATGGTATGGATATGTGGATGGAATGAAGACAATCCTGTAGAGTTCTATAAGGCACATCCCCATGCTCACTATCAGTCATGATGTTGTGTAGTGTGGTGTTCGTGACAGTTGATGCAGTATTAAAGATAGGGTTAGAAAGAAATTCAAACACTGTAAAAGGTCCTTCGGTGAATTCTCCTTGCTCGTCTCGATTCCTACTAATAAAATACAAAACAAAACTATGTGAGAATAGAAAAATAACAATGAAGAGAATTAAATTAACTAAAGAGTAATAAAGGAAAGATGTCACCACTTTTCAGTTAATCCTTTAGTTTCTTGAACCGTTTCCTCAGCAACGGTGCGAAAATTTGATTACACCCAAAGAATAACAAGGTAATTGCAGCACATATTCAGGGTGTCAATTCCACAGGGAGATAGTAAAAATACTTAAAAGGATCGAAAAGTGAATGTTCTTTTAAAATTTCAACATTTGTTTGTTCGAATGAAATTAAGATCGAGTTTGAAATATTGAAAGAATGTATTTGTTGGAATGAAGTTAAAATCAAGTTTCAAAGAGTGAAGTTTTGGAATTCCCCCAGTTGGATTAAATCATTCAACATCAATGGTTTATTTTTATAACGCAATTAGAGATGTTCAACCTAGCTTGTCTAACAAGAAAATATGTCATTTAAACCCGTTTATTCAATTGTAATTCTAACAATTAATCCTCATGCTATAGCGTGCACACTTTTCTTTATTAAAATCAGATTAAAAAACAACCATATACTTAAGCATAAAACAGTAATGAATCACACCAATAAATATAAATAAATGAGATTAAACCCTAAACGAATACTTCAATCATCCGATAGAAAAAACGTGATTGATTCTATGAAAAATTTAATAACATAAGTCAATCTCAAAAAAAAACTTTATGAAAAGGAAGTCTTAACCATTGAATTGTTTAAAACATGAAAATCAAAATTAATGAATCAAAAAGTGTTGAAATCACTGAATCCAATCCTAAGCTTCACCAAGGTTTTTAACTCTCCATTGAATTGTTAATCATCTCATCTTGTTTTTCCGCCTTGATTTCATCCAAAACTCTTTTTCATCTATTCTTTTTCGTTTTGGATGGCTCTAGGGTTTAAATACGAGCCCTAGATGTTGTTTCCTTAAGTGTTCCAATCGTAGAAGGAAACCAGAAAATCGCGTCAAGACACCAACTATGCGACCGCATAGTTAAACTCATTGCGGTCGCATAGAAGAGTTGACCGTGGGACTAGAAATCTTTGAAGCAGCTCTTGCGACCGCATGGACTACTGCTATTCGACCGCATAGCTTAGTGCATTTCTCAAGTGTTGCGTTTTGGTCCTCGAACTTTATTTCTTATTTTGTGACCTTTTTTCCCACTGCTTTGCATCTTTGCATTTGACCTTAACATCTTCGCATCTTCATTTTCCCTTCTGGTTCATTATTTGGTTATTTGCATCTTGGTCCCTAAACTTTGCTTTTTCTTCATTTTGCTCCTTTTTCTACTTGGTTCTCTTTATTTCCACTACACTCATCACATTGTCCTGCAAAACGTAAATTACATAGAAATAAGTTATTTGCCAACATATTAATCAACGATTGTCCATGTTTTCATAGTAAAATAAGTGGGTAAAACCGCACTAATCAGGTATTTGGCTTCAACTCATTTTATGAAGTAATCAATGACGACAATAGCAAAACTTGCACTACCTCTACCCTTAGGTAGAAGGCCTATAAGGTGGATTCTCTATTTGGAAAATGGCCATTGACTGGATACTACTGTTATTTCTTGGGAAGGTTTCCATTGGATGGGAGAGAAATGTTGGCATTTGTCACACTTTTGACAAGTTGGATCGCATCTTTCTTCATATGGGCTAATAGTACCTCTACCATAACGCTTTCTGTGACATTGCGAGTCTCTAGTGTGATCGTCACAAACTTCCTCATAGATCTTATGGAGGATGTAAGTAGCTTCTTCCCCTCCGACACACCACATGAGGAGAAAAGAAAAACCCCTTTTGCAGAGCATGTCATCTTGAAACACAAAATGGGCCGCCCTTCTCCTAAGTTTGTGAGCCTCTTTTTTTTCATCAGGAATGACCTAATTTTTTAGGAAAGCTACTATAGGTTTCGTCCATGTAGGTATTCCTCATATCCACGTTACCTCTCTTCCCTTCACAGTTGAGGGCTTTAAGAGGTGTTCAATTGGTACAAGCGTTAGAAATTTCAAGTCTTTATTACTTGCTAGCTTGGACAAAGCATAAACATTAGCGTTTTCCATGCACGAGATTTGTGCTAACTCGAATTTTCAAAAAATGGAAGTAGACTCATTACCAATTTAAGGTATGCGGCCATGCCTATATCCCTTGCCTTGAAGTTTCCATTATTCTGACTAACTATTAATTGTGAATCACTATTAACGGGCAACCTTTTCACTTGCATTTCTTTATCCAGCTTGAGGCCGACTAGTAGCACCTCATATTCAACCGCGTTGTTGGTCACCTTAAATACAAACTTCAACGCATAGTTCAACTTCTATCCCTTGGAGCTAACTAGGACCACACCCTCTCCAGAGCTCGTATCCCCATCCACGAACAAGCTCCACATGGGGGGTTTTGTTGGCTCTATTATTTCATCCATTTCCAGGACCTTGGGAAAAATTTTCCACGAAGTCTATGAGGGCCTGGCCTTTGATAGAACTTCTTGTATTGAAGGCGATATCAAATTCGCTAAGCTCTACTACCCATTTCAGCAACATCCTAAAGCGTCGGGTTTATGAAGCACTTGCTTGATCGAAAAGTTGGTTAACACATGTATTGTATGAGCTTAAAAGTATGGCCTCATTTTCTAGATGGGGTGATCAAGGCTAGAGATAACTTCTCCATGTCGTGGTAATGGGTTTTTGCTGCCAAGAGTGTCTTACTCACGAAATCAACATGCAACTGAAGGGTATCTTCTTCTCTAACGAGAATTGTACTAATAGCATCGTTGGAGATGACTAGATAGAATTGCAAGGCCTCTTTGCCATTGGTCTTTGAGAGGAGGAGGCCTCCAAACTTTGGTTATTTGTGTCAACGTCAATTTTGCAAAGCGAACCGATGATCAGGCACTCCACTTATTCTCAGATTTTTATAACCCATTTCAAGTAACAAAAATCATCTCTTTATATCTTATTTGAACCACCAAATGGTGTTTCCATTTTCTCATGAGTAACACAATAACACATATAATGCAAATCGAAAACAAATAATTTTTACTTTACTTACAAAAGTGCCGAAAACACCATACCTTAAATGCTTGGAGTTTGAATACCCTTTTGTGTTCAATTTGTAACAAAATGCAATGTGATCCTAAGGTCCTTCAATAAATTTTCCAATGTGTTGGATAAATGGTGAGTGAAGTTTTTGTGTTTGGAATTGTGGTTTGAGAGATAAACTTGCTATATATTTATGAAAGAGATAATATTTTCAATTTAATGATAATGGACCGTTGATTGCAGTTGATCATATAGGAGTTAAAATGACAAGTGGGAGTGCACTTAGTGGGTAGATTGTCATTGATCAAATAGGAGTTAAAACGGTAAGTGGGGGTCTCGAGTGCGCTTAGTGGCTAGTATATCTAAATAGGATGTTTACAGTGGAGAAAAGAATCACATTTGACGATTTTAAAATGCTGAAAATTGGAGCCAAACGTAGGACAAAAATATTATGTTTTAAGGGTTGTTTGGTATACGCAATAAATGTATCAAATCTTGATTTTCAAATGGTGGATACAATTAGAATTTACATTTGAATAATAACATGCATTTGAAATAAACTTTTGACTTCTAAATTAAGAAGGGACGATTTTAGGCAGTTGGCAACAGTGGAAGTTAAAATGGTAAGTTAAGTGGCATGATCATGGCACAAGTTAGTGGGTAGTAAAATTAAAAGGAGCGCCTTTAGTAGAGATCAGATTGAGAGGCGAGGAGAAAAAAACATGGCTATAAAAGGAAGTCTTTTGAAAGACAAAATAAAATCATGTTTAAGGGTTAACATATACAATAAAGGGATCAAATTTTAAATTTTGAAGGACTTAACATGGGTAGCAATTAATATAAAATATGTCATCACAAATAACGTATCAAAAAAAAAAAATTGCGTTTAAAAGAGTCTTCGACACCTTACAAAATTCTAAGACATGTGCACACATCTTTACTATCATGACCAAAAATAATTAATTTGAAGTTTTAGGAAGTGTCGTAGCGACGTAGTAGTGTAACCCCCTTTTTTTTTTGAGTTCCACAAGAAAATTTCTTTTAAAACGAAACACAAGATTTTTCTCGTTCGCTACATTAGGTCGGCCAAGCATAGTTCGAAGAGATGTCGACTCCTACTTCCTTTTCAAGGGGGCTAACTTCTCTAGCGTGCTGGGGGGGCTGGAGCTTTCTGGCTTTGGACTTCATCTTCACGCAGATAGTATCCTTGTGGTGCAAATGAGAAAATTGGTGGACCCCTTGGCCATATATTTGCATGAGGAGTTCTAGCATACCCATGATTTGGTGGGTAACATTTCTCATGTTAGCTACCACCGTTGCTATTTCTCAGGTAAGTTGAGTAGTCACCCTCATTCCATCGTGCCTATGATGATCGTGGGGTCGGCGCAGACCCACTTGGGTCGTTGCTTAGGGAATCCTTTCATCAAGGTTTTCTCTCACTCTTCTGGGAGGGACATTACGATTTGAACTCATTTTTTCTTAAGCTGAATTCTCATATTTTTTCCAACTTCTAGGGCTTTCACCCTTTTTTTTTTCAAGAACAAATCATTTTTCAAAGGGGATGCCTAGAGACTTTCCGGCAAACTTTTTTCACATGAATCTTTATGGGTGTAGTGGTGATTTCTCATAGATGGTGTCAATCACTTGACCTCGTTTTTTGTACCATTGACATGGACAAGAGATACTGGGCCCAATCATGTCCACACAAGCTAATTCCACCACATTTGGATAGGACATGGGAAAAGCTTTGTAACAAGAGACAACAATGTTCGGGCACTGAAAAGATATATTAGCAAATCGCATGATAAGGAACAATCAACAAAAAACTAAACTAAAAGCCAAGATCAAACATCTAACTTTATCAACAAAAGATTTAACTCAAGAGATGGGATAATATGCAGCTTACATTATATGTATTTGCGTAATCCTCAAATGACACTGGGGGAATATTTATAGTGTTACATGAAATGGTGACCATTGGATGCTCATCTCCTTAATCGAAGCATCTTATCCTAGGTATAAATTTTGACATAACTAGCATGTGGCGTATTAAATGCTCTTAAAAAAGGGCAGCCACCCTACAACCTATGTTGACAAGATTTCTATATATTACTCATTACAGGCGTCATATTAATAAATCGAACAAGATTTCATGAATTCAGGATCTTTAAAGGTGGGTCGTCACTTGTTGTGGTAGAGCTTTGGGATTAGCCTCGTTGAGTATTATCGCTTCGGCAAGAGGGTTTCGGCAGGTTCTTTCCATGGAACCGCTTCGGTGAAAGTGCTTCGGTTGCAAGAGGGCTTCAGTAGGTCCTATGTGCAACCGCATCGGTGAAAGTGCTTCGATAGCAAGAGGACTTCGTCAGGTCATATGTGCTCCACGTGGGATGCCACGTAGGCTTCACGTGGGAGCCTCGGTGGTGAGGCGTAACAATAGTAGCCCACTAAACAAGGCCCATTGCCAATGCAAGAACGAGACGCTTTCCGGGACCTAAAGAAAAATGAGCTGCGCATAGGATGTGCGCTGATAAGTATACTGTTGTGTGGTGTATGTTTGTGAGAGAATTATTGGACCATCTCATGGCCTTTGATGTTTACTTTAGAATCTAAGACTTTGATCAAGAAAAATATGGGTGGAGCTGTTTGCTATTTCATTTGTCCTCATTTTCTTTGTTCGGCAAACTTAAGATCAGGAACTTGTTCTCTTAATTTGCCCTCAAATTCCCATGGATGATTAAATTGTGTCTGTACAATTCTCAATTTTCTTGAGACTCCTGTGAAAAGTGATAGGTGTTGGTGCTGTAGGAGGAAGTGGGTTGGTTTCTTTTTGTTGATTGAAATAATTGGGTAAATTTTCCATTTTACTAGTTTTTAATGGAGAAAATTGATTGCATAGTTGTTCCGCAACATTATTTTGAAACATGTAAATGATATTTTGTGCCAATTATCTCTAATTCATTATGTTAACATATTTTTCAACTCAAATATTTCTTACAAAAGAATTATATTTGGGCAATTGGCACAATAGTACCCCTAACGTTTGTCTGTTTTGTGAATTATCCCCTAACATTTTATATTTTGGCTTGAACCCTCCCTAAATCACTCGAACTATGCGGAATATTCTTCTTCTTGATGTATGTATCCATTATTTTAGGCATTAGAAATAGTAAAGATGTCCAAAATTAATAAAATTTAACAGGTTGTTTCTGTCTCTTCGGATCCTTAAAGACTCCAAAATGAAGAAATTGATACTATATAATATATGAAAATGCATAGATATTTAGAAAGATAACCACCTTCTCTGAAATATTGCAATGGATCCTTGACTGTATAAATGTGAAATGAAAATTTGAGATGAATACTTCGTGGACACAAGCTAATCAGGGAAGAAGGTTCTTGACATGCCAACTACTTTGGTAATTGAATTCAATGCCTATTCTTTAAATATTTGCATTTTGTTTTCCACAGCAAAATGGAAGATGTGGCTTTTTTTAACGATTGGACCCACGTGTGTCACAGATTACTGAAGATAATACTTGATCTATTTAGAGTCAGGACTGCACATGAACAATAGATCTTGAAATTACAGACAGAAGAATGCTTTTGGATTTAAAAGCTGAATTTTTAAATTTATTATTTATTTATTACTATTTTTTTTTTTTTTGAGTTGGTTGTGATGTGTGTAGTGAATGGTGAAAACTGAATTTTGTTTTTATTTTTATTTTTATTTAGGTATTGAATGTTAGTGAGTGTTATTTTCATTAGTGTTGCATAAAGAAATGTTTTACTTTAATATGAGTTCAATTTTTTCTATTTTTTGTTGTGTTCATTCTGGAATTTTTGTGTGTGTATTGGGAAAGAAGATTAACAGGTTCGTTTGAGGAAGAAGAATTATGAACTTTCATATGTACAATCAACCTTGGAATTGGTAAACTTTGCATAATACAATTCTAAAAGTGGTAAACCTTGTGCAAAACAACCCTATACCAATAGATATAAGAAATCAACAGAATGTGACATATTTAAAGCAGGAATCAGCAAAATTAAAAATTGCAGATCACATACCAAACTAACACTCAGGGGCGAATCCAGCATTTCAGTTCACCTAGGGTGAAGACCGTTGACCGGTGACTGATGATCGATGACCGTTGACAATTAACGATCGTAATAGTCGAAAATATAATTATATATATATATATAAATGCACTAAAACGTAAAAAGTATAGATATTCACCATTAATTTTTCTCACTTATCCCTAATTTCCTAAAATCCAAAATTCCCAAACACAAATCACAATAGACAATTTAAAATTATAAGTCATAACTCATAGTCTCAGACAATAATATAAATTAAATTCTCATTTCTCATAATTCATAAATTACAAATTCACAAAAATTGAAAAAAAAAAAAGAATAAAAACAGAAATACAGAATGCACCCAAAAATCTAGAATCATAGCAAAATCCAGAAATATTCATGGGTACTGGGTAGCACAACTGTACAAACACTAGCAAGTAGCAAATAGGCAAATAGCAATATTGATTTCAATTTTTCAAGGAATCAAGGGACTAATACCTGTACAGGCAGAACGCAGACGAGACGAAGCACCAGCCTCCAGCTATTGGCCACCGTCCATCGACCACAAACCTCCGTCCCTCCGTCCACCTGTCTCAGCGGCGTCAAAGACTCGGGCTGCAGTGGAATTTCGCCCTCGTCAGTCGTCCGTCTCCCTCGGCAGACCAAAATGAATTAGATTTGGTTTTGTAATTGTTGTGGCTAATGGACTTTCAAATTTCAACCCATGAATTGCAGGATTGGGCTTATTAATTGGGCCTTATTTTAATTATTTTTTAAAATAAGGCCCAAACAAATGAAACAATAAGAAAGAGGGAAAAAATTACAGCGTGTCTTCTTCATCTTTCTTCTCGACGGACGGCGAGACTTGAAGCTTCCGGTTGACCTAGCACGGACGATCGTGGAGGTTAGCCAGATGCTGAGTCCGCCCCTAGTCAACATTATAATAATGATTGCCCCGGAATATNGGGGGGGGGGGGGGGGGAATTACAACGTCTTTCTTCTTCATCTTTATTCCCGGCGGACAGAGAAAATTGAAACTTCCGACGGATCTAGCACGGGCGGCCGTGGGGGCTGGCCAGGTGCTGGATCCACCCCTGCTAACACTAAAGCAGAATTGAAGCAAAATACAAATTACACTAGACCTACATAACTCAAACCAGCTCTTTATGGAGCAAACATTATCAACAATTCATTGGAGGCAACTGTATGAAAGGAAAAAACTAACATTATCAATAATGAAATTGTTTTACAGACTAATATCACACATCAACTTATTTGGCCAAAAATCGAACTTAAATGGAGAAAACTCAACTTATTTATTCAAAAATTTTAATAGAATAGCTTGCAGAGACTTCTCCGGTGAACAAGCATGAAAATGCATTGTTGATTTTGAATTTTTTGGTTGAATCATGGGATACTTTCATTCAAATAGACTGTTGGTTTCTCACACAAGCAGGACCTTAAGTGGGGAATATGTGAAGAGATTGAAATTTTCTTCGATTTTTACTGATTTTGACTATCTTTACTATTTTTTAAGGGATATAGACCGCAAGGATTTTTTTTCCATGTTTGGGTGATGTAGGAGGATTTTGCGCTAAAATAAAAAATTATGAGGGTATTTAATACAACAAACACTGTTTAGAAGTATCAAATGATAATTGATCCCCTTCTTAATATTTAATAAATATTCGAAAATTACATTTTAACATTTTTTATACTATTATTACTGTCATATTAAAGTAAAAATGAAATGTGAAAAACAACCTAACTCTTAGTGGTAATCAAAATGGTAGCTAAATTTACTCCACCAAACATGGCCTATGAATTTGTTTTGACCAAGATGAAAATCTCTAATTGATGCGTTTTGAAATGCTGTGAATATTGATTCTCACTTGAATGATCCTTCAAAGAAATCTGTTTAACATCCCAAAGATTATTCCATTTCAGCGAGCAATGTAACTCATATTATCATTCAAAAATTGATTTCAAGATCTTTGTTTGACCATGATTAGGGCTTCGTAGTCTATATAAAAACCCTAATAGGATTTTCAAGATCTTCATATTATCATAATCCTTTGTTTATCGCACTCCCCTATTATAGAATTTTATGATGTCACACCTATTGTGGCAGCTCCAAAATACTGACTGTCCTTGGGTTCCATCAAGACCCGACAAACAGACGATTCATCATTTAAGTCATTGGAGGTTACGGAACTCAAAAAGAAACCTTCAACACTCCTTCACATTGTATTGTCCGCTCTATAATAGTCTTTTCGAACTCGAAGGAGCTGGATAACCGTCATTCTAATGTAAAGGGGCCTGGAACAAAATCCGAAGGTCGGAGGAAAGACAGCCCAATTGAAGGACACTTGCAAGAGGCACATAGAAGGTTCAGTCCATGACCATAGCACCACCCCAAAAAAAAAAAAAAAAAACTAGTGTCCCAACATTCATCAGAGGCAAGTTATTCATGATTCAAGAAAAAATATTTTGCATTTTTAATACACGTACATAATGCGTTTATAATACATGTGATGCTACCAAAAATCGTACCTGGGTCAGCCCGAACTGAGCGAGGAAGCTCCTGCCGGATCTTGTCTTTAATACCTGAAACAAAGGCCTCGAGGTGTGTCCTCGTTGCCCCTCCGATGCTTAAGTCAGTTGAGTATTCTAGAGAACTTTATGCTGAATATATTGAGAAAAAACGTACCTGATTACTGAAGCTAAGTAAGGTATTTATAGGTGTAGGAAGGGGAGTCCTAGAAGGACTGTATTTCCAGTAATCCTGGTTATTTTAGGTGTTTGTGTTGTATTAGGAGTCTACAATTGTGAGAGTTGTAATGAAGTAGGAGATTGTGTTTGAGTAGGACTAGTATTCGTAAGGGAGCATTCATGATCGTCGGGAGGGTATGAAGGAACCCGAACCCGAACTCGATTAAACTTCAACACAATGGGAAAAACTCACGAGACAAACCCGACCCCAACCTCATCCAAAAGTTTATTGGACCAAATTGGGGCCCAAGTTTTCTGATCTAAGGTCGGGTTCGGGTATGTCACTATCATAAGCCCCCGTGCATCGAGGTCGCAGCTAAGGGTATCATGCTGAGTTGCGAGCTCAGATGCATGAACCGTTAACTGGACTGGGCCCTACTCATTGGGCTTGGTGGGCCACCACGTGTCACTACTACGTAGGCCAAGCTGCAAGGACCGTGGATGGGTGACACCTGGCAGATCAACGTTCAGGATGGGGCGACCTTTCACCTTCCTCTTGGCCCTTATAAATATCATTCTCATTTTACCATTCACTTTTCACTTTTTACTCTCAACTACCAGAAGATCGTGTTCGGGGACGTAGAGGGTTTGGTGAGCGTCAATCTTGAGAGGTAAGTGTTCGAGCTTTTAAGTTATTTATTTATAATGTCTAGTAGCAGTAGTGAGGGGTCGAGTGATAGCAGTAGCAGTCGGACCACTAGGAATTCGGACCCTATAGTCCCTGACCCCGATAATACATCTATTGTACCAATGGCAATCCCATTGACCTCTGAACCCGTGGTCGAGTCCATCCTTACATACCCTAGGATACCGACCATGTACAAAGAACATGTAATCATAAAGATAGCAAGAGAGTTCGGGGTTATGCCCCTATGCGATATACGAACCCCCGAACCCAACGAGACAGTGTTGGATGCTCGGGATGGAGAGATAGCGATTTTCAGAGACGCCCTTAAGGCTAGGCTCAGGTGGCCCTTGCACCCCTTCTTCATAAGTTTCCTGACCTCGTACTTCATCTCCTCTGGTCAACTGGCCCCCAACGGGTGGAGGCTACTGGTGTATTTCTTTATTCTGTGTAGATGTCTCGGGGTAGAACCTAGGCTCGACCTTTTGAGAATGGTGTATGACTTAAAGTACTCGCCGAGGTACAATTGCTTTGTTTATTTATCGGCCAATGAGGGATTTAGGACTCCTGATACCCCGAGCTCCCTTCGCCGTTGGAAGGAGATGTACTTCTTTATCAAACTACCGAACCCCGATCACCCT
>CAIGRQ010175075.1:0-29720 GCA_903798375.1 Fraxinus sp. D2006-0159 | reverse complement strand
ATCCATGTGCCATGTGGACTAAGTGATCCACCTCACACTATATAATTTCAATTACAAGGAGTGAGTCTTTACCTTGTCTTGGTCTTTCCCTTGGTTTCACATTTCAGAGTCTCTGATTTAAACCTCAAGCCAACTAAACAGTTAAATTTTCATGCATAAATGTTGCGGCATCTATTCGGCTATTCTCATGAACCTTTTTCTTAGCTGACAATTATGCTGTATGTTCAATCTTTTTAATTTCATTTCATATTCCTTCGGTTTCTAAAAAATTTGCAAAACTCTGGAGAAATTTTCATTTATTATATTCATAATATATCGATTCTCTCTCCTTGTACAATTATTTGCTACCCTATGAATAAAGTCTTTTCTTCATAATCCATAGATTGAAAGTTAAAAATCTCAAATCTGTGCCTCAATTATATTCAGTTCTAATTTCCAAAAGAAAAGTTCTACCAATTTTCGTGTTTTTGCTGAGAAAAAATTTGTAACAATAAATTTAACTTGTTCTTAAAAATTAATTTAGAGTGAGCTACATGAATCATTTCTGTCCATTTTTTTTTTCAGTTCATCCGTTGCCTCAAAGAAAAAATATATTATACGTCTTATGATATTAATATATTATGTTTTCCGGCCCTACAAATAATAAAAGATGCATGATGTCCCGTTTTTTCTAAAAACGTTTGATTTCCCTTTACATAGTAAAAAAGTGGAAGAAATTGCTATTTCGTAAAACCTTTCTTCTTCAGTAATGGTAATATGTAAACTCCAACATATCGTTTTACTGAACATAATGAATAAATTCTGCTACAATTATTTTTAGTATAATCAAAGAAAAAAAAAAGAAACAAACAAAGTAACAAACTGTGCAAGTTAAGTTTCTGTTAATAAGTCCTATTTGTAAGGGATAGTGGCTTAGGATTTGACAAATTCCTCTTAGTCTGTTACCACGTTAAACGTGGGTTGCTTTTTGAGTTTATCCTCTTGTAATTGGCTTTATAAGCCTGCTGTTTTGCATTCAATAAAATTACTTTCATTCAGATTTCTACTCTACAGAAAGAGTGTTTTCAACATTTGGTATCAGAGCACCATCACAGGGGCCTGGTTTTGTGTGATTGAAAGAAATAGCAGGTTCTTGAGAGTGTGGAGTTGAAAGAGATGGTAGGAGAGAGTAGTTACGTGCAGGCTTCAATTCCAAAATTTGATGGTCAGTATGACCATTGGTCGATGTTGATGGAAAATTTCCTTCGTTCGAAGGAATATTGGGGTCTTGTGGAAAACGGGATACCTGCAGAACCAGACGGCACTACATTGAGTGAAGCACAGCGCAAAGAAATTGATGATGCTAAGTTGAAGGACTTGAAGGTCAAGAATTACCTTTTTCAAGCTATAGATCGGAATATTATGGAGACAATACTCGACAGAGACACAGCAAAGAGTATTTGGGACTCCATGAAACAAAAATACCAAGGCTCTACCAAGGTGAAGAGGGTACAACCACAAGCACTTCGGAGGGACTTGCGACTCTCCACATGAAGGAAGGAGAGAGTGTTGATGATTTCTTTGCTCGTACTCTCACTATAGCCAACAAAATGAAGGCTCATGGTGAGAATATGAGTCAAACCACCATCAATGAGAAAATTTTGAGGTCCATGACTTCAAGATTTGACTATGTGGTTTGCTCTATTGAAGAATCCAATTATTTGGACACACTAACCATTGACGAGCTGCAGCGCAGTTTGCTTGTCCATGAACAAAGAATGAATGGTCATCGAGGAGAGAAGCAGGTTCTCAAGGTTACTCGTGAAGACAACACAAGCAGAGAAAGAGGTGGAGGGATGGTCAGAAGTAGAGGAAGAGGCAGATGAAGACAGTCTTTTAACAAGGCTATTGTGGAGTGCTTTAAATGCCACAAACTGGGGCACTTTGAATATGAGTGCCCTAGTTGGGAGAAAGGAGCAAATTATGCAGAGTTAGATGAAGAAGAGTTGTTAATGTCCTATGTAGATCTGAATCAAGCAAAAAGAGAATAGGTACGGTTTTTTGATAGTTGATGCAACAATCACGTTAGTGGAAATAGAGAATGGTTCTCGAATTTGGGTGAAAGCTTCAAACAAACAGTGAAGCTAGGCAACAACTCAAGGATGGCCGTTGTGGGGAAAGAAAATATCAGAATGCAAGTCAATGGAATCACTCAAGTAATCTCAGAAATTTAATACATTCCTGAGTTGAAGAATAATTTGTTAAGTGTGGGACAACTTCAAGAAAAGGGTCTAGCCATTTTAATCCAACATGGGAAGTGCAGGATCTTTCATCCTTCAAAAGGTCTGATTATGCAATCCGATATGAGTGCGAATAAAATGTTTATTGTTCTTGCAACCATGATCCTAAAGCTCCTACTTGTTTCCAAGCTGTGAAAGAAAATGCAACTTACATATGGTACTGCAGATTTGGGCATTTGAGCTTCAAAGGGTTGAGAACCCTTCAGTACAAAAAGATGGTAAGTGGTTTGCCTTCAATTAGAACCCCTACAAAGCTTTGCACAGATTGTCTGGCTGGTAAGCAGTACAGGGGATCCATTCCCAAAAGAAGTTTGTGAAGGGCTTCACAGATGCTGGAGCTTGTACATATATATATGTGGTCCTATAAAGCCAGCATCAAATAGCAACAAGAGTTATTTGTTAAGTTTTATCAATGAATTCAGTCGTAAAACTTGGGTTTACTTCTTGCATGAAAAGTTAGAAGCTTTTGCTATCTTTAGAAGTTATAAAACATGTGTTGAGAAAGAGATAGGTGCATATATTAGATGCTTAAGGACTGACAGAGGTGGAGAATTCAATTCAAATGATTTTGTTGAGTTTTGTAAAGCTAATGGAGAGAGCAGGCAATTAACTGCAACCTATATCCCTCAGCAAAACGGAGTTGCTGAGAAGAAAAATAGGACAATGATGAATATGGTATGTTCTATGCTCTCGGAGAAGCAAGTCCATAAAGCTTTCTGGCCTGAAGAAGTGAGGTGGAGTGTGCACATTCTCAACAGATCTCCAACTTCGGCAGTACAAGATAAAACTCCAGAAGAAGCATGGAATAACGTGAAACCTAATGTGGAGTATTTTCGTATTTTTTGTTGTGTGGCTCATGTACACATACCAGATCAAAGGAGGACCAAGTTGGATGATAAAAGCTATAAGTGTGTTTTTCTTGGTGTGAGTAATGAATCGAAGGCATAGAGGTTGTTTGATCCAGTTTCGAAGAAAGTAGTTGTCAGCAGGGATGTTGTATTTGAAGAAGATGAAAGATGAAATTGGGGCAAAAGCCAAGAAGAAGCAAGGCTCGACATCCTGGAATGGGATAACAGTGATGATGAAAGTGATCAAGAAGGGAATGAAGCTGAAGAAGAGACTAATGAAGATGAAAATGGTGGTGCTTCAAGTGGAATTGGTTCAAATGATGCTTACTTATCCTCTGGTGAGTCACCTGCAGAGAGCTCACTAAGCTTAAATGAAAGGAGGGTGAGAAGAGAACCACCCTGGATGCAGGATTATGTAACCGGAGAAGGCTTGTTAGAAGATGAGGGTCTGAATGCCATGATGATGTTCACCGAAGATGATCCAATCATATTTGAAGAACTTGTCAAGAGCCAGAAATGAAGGGATGCAATGAATGCAGAGATTGAGTCAATTGAGAAAAATAAGACTTGGGAGCTGACTACTCTACCAGATGGAGTGAAGTCTATTGGAGTTAAATGGGTGTTTAAAATTAAACTCAACGAGAGTAGAAAAATAGATAAGTGCAAAGCGAGGTTGGTAGCTAAGGGATATGCACAGCAGTACGGGATTGATTACACCGAAGTTTTTGCACTTGTTGCAAGGCTTAACACCATTCGATTGATACTTGCTCTAGCAGCTCAACAAAGCTGTAATGTTTTTCAGCTAGATGTAAAGAGCGCTTTCCTTCACGATGAGCTTAATGAAGAAGTCTTTGTGCAACAACCTTAAGGGTATGAGAAGAAGGGTGAAGAAGACAAAGTGTACAAGCTAAGAAAGGCATTATATTGGCTTAAACAGGCGCCGCGAGCATGATATAGCAGGATTGAAGCTTATTTTGTTAGAGAAGGCTTTGAAAGGTGCAGTAGTGAACACACATTGTTCACAAAGTCGAAGGAGGGAGGTAAACTTTTAATTGTCAATCTCTATGTTGAAGATTTAATTTATACTGGAAATGATAAGAGTATGTGTGACGAATTTAAGAAGTCAATAATATTGGAGTTTGATATGTCTGATTTGGGGAAGATGAGGTATTTTCTTGGGGTTGAGGTGTTATAGAGTTCAGATGGAATTTTTGTCTGTCAAAGAAAATATGCTCGTGAAATTTTGGCAAGGTTTGGCATGGACAAGAGTAAACCAGAGAAGAATCCAATGGTTCCAGGTACTAAGCTGTCAAAAGACGAGGCAGGGACTAAAGTTGATGCAACCTTGTTTAAGCAGGTTGTTGGCAATCTTATGTACTTGACTGTAACTAGACCTGATTTGATGTATGGAGTGAGTGTTATTAGCAGGTTCATGTCTCATCCTATTGAGCTTCATTGGCTTGCAGCAAAAAGAATACTCAGGTACTTGAAAGGTACAACTGAGTTGGGAATCTTTTACAAGAAATGAGGTCACAAGGATCTCATAACTTACACTGATAGTGATTTTGCTGGGGACTTGGATGATTGGAAGAGTACCTCAGGGTATGTATTTTTGCTTGGTTCGGGAGCAGTGTCGTGGCTATCCAAGAAATAACCTGTGGTAACTTTGTCTACTACTAAGGCTGAGTACACAGTTGCTGCCTCTTGTGCTTGTCAAAGTGTGTGGTTGAGGAGAATTCTAGAGAAGCTTGGTTATATACAGAACAAGTGCACTGCCATTTTGTATGACAACAGTTCAACTATTAAGTTATCCAAGAATTCTGTTTTGCATGGTCGAAGTTAACACATTGATATTCGCTTTCATTTCCTTCGTGAACTTGTAAGAGATGGCATTGTTGAACTGGTATACTGCAACACTCAAGAACAAGCTACTGACATAATGACAAAGCCTTTGAAGTTGGAGACATTCTTGAAGTTTCGAAGTATGCTTGGAGTTTGTGAAGTTCCTGTTGTAAACTAAATGCTGAGAAGTGTTCAGTTTAAGGGAGGGATTGTTGGTTATTAGGATTTACTGCAAGTTAAGTTTCTGTTAATAAGTCCTATTTGTAAGGGATAATGGCTTAGGATTTGACAAATTCCTCTTAGTCTGTTACCACATTAAACGTGGGTTGCATTTTGAGTTTATCCTCTTGTAATTGGCTTTATAAGCCTGGTGTTTTGCATTCAATAAAATTACTTTCATTCAGACTTTTACTCTACAGAAAGATCAGAGTGTTTTCAACGCAAACAAACAGAACAATAAAGTTTTGAGTAAATATATTAAAACTTGAATTTTTGTTAGTTACACCGTGTTATAATTATAATGAAGCTCCTTAACTTCTGCCCATTTTTACATTCATGTCCCAACATTGCTTTCTTGTATATTACTTAACACCTCTTGTTCTTATGATGGTCGAAAATCAGTTAAAATAGAGTGAAAAGACTTATTTGCCATCCATAATTATAATTAAGATAAACAACTAATATATAAGTTCGAAGTGTTAATTATTTGAAAGTTCAAAATAAAAGTGGGATGAAAAAAGTTGGAGATATTAGTGCAAAATTTTAAGATACCCACAAATCTTTGCTCTAGAAAAAAATAAAAAATAAAAAATCAAATCAAAATAAGTTAAATAAAAATAAAAATAATTATTTTAGAAAATTACTACAAAAATAATGCTATATAAATAAGACAAATTAAGTTTATATATGTCAACTTATTTAGGTAATACTGGAACATTCAACACGCCAACTCCAACTAAGCTCTCCTCTATATAAAGGGTCTTGGTTCATTTTAAATGCAACAAAATTAGAAAAAGAAACAAAAATTCACTGTTAGAGGGTTTGACGGAAGACTCACAAGGTCAAAAGTATGAAGACAGTCCATATTGAGCCACTGCCTCAAGGACGAAGCACCACAACTTAGACTGAGGTTCTCCGGGGCCCTCATGCTCATACGAAGTTCATGGAGCTGACGTTGTCCCTTGCGATAAGATTTGAAGATCCCTTAGAAGTTATTGATGTAACACTTTTAATAAAATTTGTCAGTGTGTTAGCTTATTGTATAGAATGTCTGACCCCCTTATCAATGTATTAAATTATGAGTAGACAGTGATGTAAAGTCCCAATTCAGGAGATGAGGCCACATGGTTCTATTTCAACGATCACCACGTCAGTCAAGGCAGTATAAATAAGTAAGAAGGGATTGGAATTTTGACAAATCATACATTCGAAATATACACTTAAACTCTCAAGAAACTCATACAAACACTTGGTTGAATATTTTTCATCTTCTTTACATGATTATTGAACAAAATTTCAATATACAATATAGCAACTTCTATGCACATTTTTATCTATCCTTCCACATATTCCCGTTTGTTATAACATAGATTATTCTGGTTTTCTACCTGGTGATCATTGTTAGCGCGGTTACTGTTGTTTCACTCGCCGGAGGTTGAACAATTTTTGTCTCTCACTGCAAAGTACCTCCCGTTTTCTTTTTCCCCTTGCTACCACCATTAATCTAGTAGGAACGAGTCGAAATCGTACTTGAGTTGGCGTGAGTGGACCCGACATCTGTTGAGTTCATTTTCTGGGGTCAATAGATTGACGCCGTCCGTTGGAAACCTACATTAAACCACTAAAACACCCGTGGGAAAAAAAACTAGCTTGGAATACTTTGGCAAGAAAAGTTTTAACCCTTGAAAAATGAGTGTCCTTGAAAAAAGGACCATTAGAAGTTTTTGACCCGTGAGAAAGCAGAGTTCTTGAAGAAAGAACTGTTGGAATATCAAAACATTCCAACACTTACTTTATCCTTAAAGAAAAGAGAATCTAGTTGAGAATAGTGTTTGCAAAAAAACTAGTTCAAGTGGTGATGAAAGTGCACCTCGCAGGACAAGGGAAAACCCTGAAGAAGGAAAACCCTCGTGAGCTGTCCCTACTGCTTGCCCACGACCCCCACAACATAGACGAGGTAGGTCTAGAGGCGGAGGCAGGCTCGTAGCTAGGCTCACTAGAGAAATGACCGTAATGGCTGCCAACATGAGAAATATAACCTAGCAAAACCTCGTTATGCTTGATATACTGATGAGCATGTAGGGCCAATGAGGGTACCCAATTCCTCTACATAGAGTCCCCGAAAATGCATTCCATAACCCCTAAGGTTACCACCATAGAGAAAACAGATTGACCTCAAAGGTCAGCAAGTGTCTTCGATAGAATAAGCCCAGGGTTGCCTAGAAATAGGCAGGTTCATTCATCCCCTGCGCCTAGAAATAGGCAGGCTCATTCTCCTCATGTGCTTAGAAATAGGCAACATGAGCTAACCTCGGCGTGAAGGACAAGAGCCAGCCTACCAAGAAGAGCCTCAGAGTCCTCTCCCTAGACGAGAAATAAGAGACCTACACGATAAACTCATCTATGTACTTTCTAACATTTTTTTCTTTTACTCTTTCAGAGTGACCTACACGATAGGGGAAACTCCAATATCAAACATAAAGAAATGGTTCGATGATGTACTAAAGAGTGGAGCGTGGCTCTACGGCGACGTAAGTGCCTCTTCCGTTATTATTCATATTGTTCACATAATTGTTATTCAAATCTTTATTTGTTGCTCCTACTATAGCATGTGGATATGGCTATGGAACTATTGTGTGATCGAGTTCGGAGACACTCAAAATCATTTGATGTTCCTGGCCGAGTTATCATGGGCTGCAAGTCTTTTAGTGCCATTCAAATTGAGTATAACTTTATCTTTAGCGGATCGAACTAGTACACATTTCCTCATTAATGAAAGCATACGTGATAGGGCCATAGACGGATTGTACACATCTGTATGTCCCAGTGATTGCAAACTCGAATTGCTTTGCAGTTGAGATCGTATTTGTTGACTCAATGATGTACGTTTACGACTCCGATCATGTTTGTACTACACAGGGCTAGCTCGACCGTATACTGGAGCCGATGGTGACCATCGTTCCATGATGACTAGAGCAGCAGAAATTGAAGTACAAGATAGACTAGTCGTCGTGAAGAAGATATCGACTGCAAGATAAACAAAATCGTATATTTATTTTTGTTAATTATGTTACATGTATAGTGAATTGGACTTGCATTATTTGTTACATGTATAGTAAATTGGACTGACATTATTATTTACGTACAAGGGCTATTGTTGAGTTTTTGCAATAAAATACATTGAATATTTCAGTATCGGACGTGGTGTAGAGTTGATAAACCAAACACACATTGATAATAGGAGGATGAAGCTAGCGTCTGACTTGTATGCATACAATTGTGATCCGTAGTATATTGTATTAATTTTTTATTCTCTTTTTTTTTTTTTTTTGAAAATGTAAGTTGTTTATGTAATTGTGATTGTATTTAGTTGTAAGAATTGGTTAAAAAATGGATGAAATTGTAAATCTTTGTCAAAATTTATATAAAAAAAAACTTGTCTAAATCTATAAAAATATTTAATTGTGCATTTATTTAGTGGTAATAATTTGTTGAAAAATAGATTAAATTATAAATGTTTGTCAAAATTTATATATATTAGAAAAATTATAAATGTTTGTCAAAATTTATATATATTAGAAAAATCGTCTAAATCTATATAAAAAAAATAATTAAAAAACACGTCGAAATTTATAAATGTTCTAGTTAAAAAAATCGTCTTTATTCGGGAAAAGGTCCAAATAAGGTCAACGTTTATCAAAATTTATAATTTAATATAAATCTTTTATGTCATCCATTTTTTTTTAAAATTCACAACTTTTACATACTAAATGTTAGAAAAGTCGCAGGACTTGGTATCATAACCGTAATTATTGGGTTGTTGACCGGAATTTTTCCTTCTAAATTTAATCGCAATTTTATAATTAGCTGAAAATAGCTTAAAAAATATTTAATTGTG
Source organism: Fraxinus sp. D2006-0159 (assembly GCA_903798375.1). NCBI lineage: Eukaryota > Viridiplantae > Streptophyta > Magnoliopsida > Lamiales > Oleaceae > Fraxinus > Fraxinus sp. D2006-0159. Next base: position 20,634 of record CAIGRQ010175075.1, on the reverse strand, counting down.
ACGATCTTTTAATGTAATTGTATATTTAATCCGAAATAAAGTGAACATTAAAGAATGAGGACTTAATTGCAACTTTTTAATAGTTGATGAAAATAAAGCACGATGATCGAAATATGGCGAAAATCAATATCGTACTATGAATAAAGATTACATATGATTTAAATAGATATTACATATTAGTCGGATTATTACGTTGTGAGATATGACTCGTACAAAATTGGCGAGTGTGTCATAATGTGCAGCACCTTTTGTAACTACGCAGTGGCGAGTGTGTCATAATGTGCTGCACCTTTTGTAACTACGCAGTCGGTAAAACTCTCTGGTAGATGGTATCTAGACATATGTCTACGTCCAGAAGTATGCAATCAAACTTCGGGTAGTAACAAATTATTAAGTGGGAGAATGTGATTGAGAACTTTCCACTCGACTTCATTTGGTAGGTGAAATATAGTTTCGGCATACACTGTTTTTCAATAATCAGCCATGTAATAATTAATACATAAGTTGTGTGGTGGAAATCCTCTGTATATAGCCACAGTGACTGCATGAGCACATGGAAAACTCTCCAACTGAAATTGTCTACACGTGCAGGTATTATCATTCAAGTCCATAATGCATCCGATATTACGTCCACATCTCATAGAGAAGAAATTGATCCAGTGGTTCCACACTTAGNCATGGAAAACTCTCCAACTGAAATTGTCTACACGTGCAGGTATTATCATTCAAGTCCATAATGCATCCGATATTACGTCCACATCTCATAGAGAAGAAATTGATCCAGTGGTTCCACACTTAGTTTTCCCGCTATCTCCAGAGTTTTGAAAAGTTTATTTTCCTTTACTCGGGTTAGCACACTTATACAATTTTATGATTTCTCACGCCGGTCATAAAACCACTACTGCACCTTGTTACGAATGTACTCAATCATCGCGAGAATAGGTAACTCTCGATCTTTCTTGAATAATGCACTGAGCGCATTGTTTGACATCACCATGTTGTATCGACATCCTAAAAAATGTGACCGTGCCCAACATTCGACTCCCATCTCTATTTGATAATCCCATGGATCGTGTGATTTATTTTTTATTTTGACCATGAACTTATCAAACTCTTCGAAACTGTAAGCCTCTACAGCTCTCCTAAACAATGCAACGATACTACTGTCCCGATAGTAAGTCTTCAAGTTGCCTTGTATATGGTACATACAATAATTATAATGTGCCTCGAAATTTTTTTTAGTTATATCATTTATTATGGACTGCCCCGGTAAGTCACAAATGCAAGGTTCTCGACATCCTCAATTACTTCCCTCATCTTTATGAAGAACCAACGCATCGCTGATCATGCTTGTAATCGATTATGCCAAATGTAAGAGGGTAAATTTGGATATTGACATCTTGATATGTAGCAATTATCAACTTCCTTTCGTATCTAACTTTCAGGGTTGTACCATCAACTAAAATTAGGGATTGCATAAAATTTCAAAATCCTTGGATACATCGTACAAGAACCATAAAGAAATAGTTGAAGCGATTCTCGTCATCGGTCTCAATAAAAAATGTCGAGTCAGGATTAGTTTTTTCCATGTTATGACAATACCTGGATAATTTAGCATAACTCTCCTCGATTGAAACTATTAAATCCTTCAATTCACATTCTTTAGCCTTCCAGACCTTCTGTAGCACATGAGCACCTCATACTCCCGACGGATGTCATTGATGATATTTGCAGGTCTGTAAATCGTTTGTGAATCTTGAAACTTGTGTATTATATGTCGACCAATAAACCATGATTGAGCTTGCATGTAATCATTTTGACAAATACCCACTTCACAAGTATGTTCCCATGCATACTTGTGAACTACAAAGAACTCATTCATGTCCATCTTTGTCACTCTTAAACACTAATTAAATTGTTTTTTTTTATGACTTAGGTGTCCGAATTTCGCCCAACTAATTCTAAGGAGTGACGGTCTTCCTCCCTGGTTCGCCCTCTAGTAAATCCGTATACGGTCACAGCTTATACACGCTTGAGCCAAACATTTGAAAAACAGTTTTCCTCTTTGTGGATCTCCCTTTACGACGTGCAGGCATGACCCATGGAGGAGCGACAAAGCGCACCATAACTTTGCCACCACATGACATACGTCTTCTAACATAAATGTTACCTTCTAACTACTGCATGGATTCAAACCTCCAATACTCCGTAGAGAACCCTCCTACTTTACCACTGTGCCATGTCTGTGGGGGCAATAATTACAATTGTTGTCCACACAAATAATTGTGTATGTAGACTTGTTTGATTTATTTACTGTATACTCAAAGTCATGTTTCATTACAATCTGATGCACAACTTCTTTCAAATCTCTTTTCGTGTCAAACAGTTGTTCGACATGTAAATATTCATCTTTGGGAACCACACGCGAACAATTAGAAAATCGTGTACTCGACCCAGCCTGTGAACTCCCACCACACTCATGTCTCTGACTGGATAAAGCAATCAAATTCTGATTTGTAAATCGTCTTACATCCTCGTTGTCTTGAACTTACTTGTAAATTCTATACGTAACACTGAGATCATGGTGAGTAGCAACCGTATCGAGAATATTCACATTATCCTCACGAGCTATGTTCACTGTATCCCAAAAATAATTTATATTACGATCCCCTCCACTGAAATCTTCGTGTTCGCCTTTGGGGACATTCTTCCTCAATAAAGTTACGCAAATAGGATTCGACTTGTGGCCTTGGCTCAATTTAATTACAAACTTTATTTGCACTTCAGAAATAACTTTCACATGTGGAATCGAAATGGTTGAATGCATGGTAAATAAAAATTTCAATTACATATCGTACTAAGAGGGATCGTCATTAAGCATGTTTTGTATATCATGATACATTTTTGTAAACGATGTACTCAATGTTATCAAAATTGCATTAACCCCATCCTCTCACTTGTCCATTTCCATTCCTATCTACCATTTTCATTCCTTTGAAACTCACTAAAGTAACAAATTGGGACACATGTTGATGCCATATCTGCATTACGAATCAAAATATTAGAAAAAAAAACAGATTAAACATAAGAAATTAGTCAATAATGGTATAAAAAAATCAATCGGCCACCGGTTAACGGACGAACCTGACTAGATTGTTCGGCCCTACTATAACATATAAAATTCATAATTTTTGCCAGCCAGGAAAACTCACGAGTTAATTAAGTAAAAATAAGACAACAAAAGTCTTTATTCGATATGTCTGCTCCAACTTTGGTCTCTACTCTATAATGGATCAAATTAGCAACAAGGTCAGGTTCAGTTAATTACTAGAGGGTATGGAAAAATGTTTGGAAAAAGAATGATAAAGAAAGATGGTTTGGAATATGCTATTCAATAGTAGACATGCTGAAAATGAATTTCTCGTTAAATAACTTAACTAATAAATTAAGGAATCATTACCATTTAACTGATGATGTATCTCTACTAATGATGAATGGCTTTATTCAATAGATTAAGGACAGTAGGCTAGTTATTCTTGAAAAGAATCCGATGGCGTTTGCTATCAAGTAAGGAGTTTCCATGTTGAATGTATATTTGTTGGTGTAACTTCCACATAACTTCAGCTATGGAAGTTTCTTTCGTTTACTCAGAAACACACACTGATAAATGTTGTGTACTCTGTGTAAGGACTACAAATGAAGTGAGACATTATACAATTGGTCTCTTCTTGTTGATATTTTCTTTCAAAAGGATGATATGGGTAATAAGTGAAATTATTGAGTAGAATATTGTACATGAGGATCAATTATTAATTTAACCATAACTAAAATTAACCTTGATAAGACACAAATTAAATTTTGATTTTAAAATTGATTTTTTCCTAATTAACTAAAATACTCAAATTAATTGTAATGGAGGAAGAAAATATTTAAGTAGAAATCAAATTAAGGAAATATTTAGAAATTCTGATTTCACTAATTAAACCTACTCAAATTCAATTCATATTTTGGTTCAACTGTAGTGTTGCCGGTCAACAAATTGAAGATAAAATATTAAAGTTTGTCTCTCGAGTACTAGTTAACATATTCTTAAATTTCAAACTTTTTCTTTCTGGATTAATAGTCTGATCAAAATTACGCATAAGACCATAGAAAAAGAACATGAATAAGTAGAAATTTTAAACATAAATTCTTGAAAAGTAAGATTGAATATTCTAAAATGCAACTTCTCGATGTACTTGTAACAATATCAAATATTTAATTTTTATTAACAACATATGAAAATGATTCAATCAATCAATCAATCCAATACAATTTAGATAAAGAAAAACCTAAAATTCTGATTTAAAATATGAGTACAAGTTAATTAGCAATGTCCTAATTAATAAATAACCTATACAAGAAACATGATGAAGAATCAAGATAACAAGAATTTTAGATAGACATCACTTGATAAATTTAAGAACAAAAAGATAGGATGAATCTCTTTAACCTTCAATTCCAAGAGTTAGATCCATTCATGCCTGTTTCTCTTATTTTCTTTCTCCTCTCTATGATTTCTCCTAAAAGATGATGAAGTTTTTGTATTCTTCAATTAATCGGGAAGATATGATAATTCATGTGGTTTTTTTGAAGCGTAATGCAATATCAAAGATTTCTAATTTATATAGACATCAAGAAATCTAAAATCGTGCCTTGAAATGCCAAAAACTCTAGAAAATAAGGGTCATTTTGGTTTTTGTTTCAATTTTCAGTTTTGAGTTGAATTCATTTATACTATTCTTCTTGGAGATCTGTTTTAAGATAACTAAAACACATTTGTTTTGCTATTCTGAAAACCGTTTATTAAAACAGAAAATTAGAAAATACTTTTGATTTAGAATTTTGAGAAATTCTTTTATTATATTTTATTCCATAAAATTTTGATTATTTAGTAAAACAAAACATTTTATGCCAATATATTATCAAGTAATATATACACTTTAATATTAATAATTTTACTATATTTTTTTTGTTACAAAAGTAAATAAAAATAAATAATAAATTTAGTTGGAATCATAAGAATTGAAAAATAAAAATTAATGATGGGAACTGAGAATATTTATATTTGTTCATTTAAATACATTGTTTTAGAATTATTTTTTTATTTGGATTATAGCTTTTTCCTATTTTTCCTGTTTTGAGTGTTATAAGAGTTTTCGATAAAAACATTGAAAACATGTAAAAAAATATTATGTAACTTTAACTTGTGTTCTAAAAACGAAACGTCGCATCTTGAAAGTAAGCACGAAATTAAGAGGCGAACTGCCAAGTTGACCGTTTAATGCACACTTAGTAGTTGACCGCTTGATGCGGGACTAGTCGCTTTATTAAAAAAAAATTATTTTCCTTTTTTTAAAGTCTTTTATTTGACTTTAATTTATAAATTTTTTTAATTTTTTAATTTTAATTTAGTTTCAAGTTTTTAAATGATTTTATTTGTACAAAGTCAAAAATGACTTTATCCGATATAGAGTTAGATAATATTTAAGTTAGTACTATCTACATTTTGTAATTATAATTTTGAGATTTATTATTTTGTTGAAAACTTCAAAAATATATATGAAGTTTTTAAAAATTTACTAAGTATGGCTTGTAGTAGAAAATTGGGACTACAAAAAATGGTCTAGATTTTGCAGTTCGAAAACTTGAAAATTATATAATTGACTAATTGTAAAAATATTATATAAATATTGTATTTTATAATTTAGATATTTGGTATATATTGTTTTTAATTATTAAATAATTTTTAGAATAATTAAAAACTAAAATAATATTAAAAATAAGAAAACATTTTTTTATGTCCAGGTCTCGCCTATGCTTCTAAAACTTGAAGCTTGGCCTCTACTCCTGGACACATTTTATATCTTTTAGAAAAATAACTTTAACCTCATTTCGAAAATATCTGTTAAAACAAGTAAAAATTCGCTCAAAACATCAATTTTCAAACAAGTTTAAAAGCTTAGATAAATGTGCATCATCTAACACACATTACATCGCATGTGCTAACTTAATGAAATAAAATTTTCATCCAAGTGGAGATCAAGATGCCTCAAAATTTAATGGAGACGTAAAATGCATTATTTCTCAAAGAATGAGTACTATATTCTTGTTGCAATTTTTCCAAGTGCAACAGATTTTCACTGAATACGATTGAAAAGACTATAATTGGCGCATCACCCTACGACTGGTCTAGAGTCTTCCCTTGAGAGTTTCACTGAATATGATTGAAAACACTTTAATTCAACAAGATATTTTTTTCATTTTCATATGTATCATGTCTTGCTCTTTTGTAGAAAAGACAAATGTTGAATATTGTGACCCAAATCCCATTGGAAAGTGATGTTTTAGTTGAAGGTGTTAACGAGGTCGAAAGTGATGTTTTAGTTGAAGGTGTTAACGAGGTCAAAAGTGATGTTTAACCTGATACTCAATGCCTGAGTGCCATTGGAGGCACTTGAGCTACCTCCCGGTTCCCTGGCGCTTGAGCGAAGTTGTGGAGCTCGCCTCCCGCCAGGCTGCCGCTCATGCAGCGTATATATTCGTGAAAGTATTATCTCCTTATTTGTAGCTTGTTTTTTTTTTTTTTTTATCCTCTTTCCAATTATAATGCATTCTCTTCGGTTTTATATATACTCCACGAAATTCTTGACTTTCATATGACTTTGAGAGAGTTAGAATTGTAATAGATACATAATATTCTTTGTATTTTCTCTTCATTATTAATAAAATCTTCATTCGTTTGCCACATTATTTTGTTCTTCTAGTGTTGTGATTGTTATTTCATACTGCGTCATATAATCTAGTCTTCAATTCCTAACAATAATCATCATAAAAAGTTCATAAGGTATCTTGTTGATATTTCAATTCACATGGTTATATTTCTAGTTACTTAAAAATACTACGATAATTATGTCATCGAGGAACATTATATTAATCTCATAAAATCAAAATTTAAATACAACAAATGTGAAAATTTGACCAATATTAATGAAAAATAACTATAAATTGTCACAAACACACAATTTGAAAATACCCCCAAATTCAAAAAATTGTTTGTCCTCAAGTACTACAGGGACTTTGCAAATTGTTGTCCTAAAGTGCCCAAGCGTCTTTTACGACGTGAAAGGGCATGGTGGGTGCATTACCCTACGACTAGCCTAGAGTCTAGTCTTAGATGTTAATTAAATACAATTGAAAAGACTGTAACTAAATAATTTTTCCTCTCTCTTTTCCAGCGTGGACTCTCACGAGAGGCAATATATATAACATAAAAAGTCTCATATGATATTGTAGACATATTTCAATTTACTGAAATATATTTCTAGTTACTTAATAATATAATATTAATCATCATGTGTCATCTACAAATCACACTAATGAATTTGTATTCAAGTAAGGTTCAAATTAAAATGACACAAATATGAAAACATTGCCTAAATCATGGAAAGGTCCCTAAACAATTTCTCACAAACACCCAATTAAATAATATTCAAATAACATGTCAATTTCAATTAAAAGGGGAAAGTCTTTGCCTTGTCTTGATCTTTCCCTCGGTTTCACATCCAAGGAGTCTCTGATTCAAACCCCAAGTCTACTAATAAGTTAATTTTCCACAGATAATAAATGTTATGAAAATTTCAAGGTATCTATTTGGATATTCCCATCAACTTTTTCTTAGCTGACAAATTAATGTTCAATCTTTTAATTTCATTTGCATGTTCTTTTGGTTTCCACAAAATTTCACAAAAACACTGGTGATATTTTCATTGACTAGTCAAAGTTGATCGTCAATTGCACGTTTTTCTGAAATACTTTAAAAGTATTGTAAAAGTAACATTTAATACCAATTTGTAGAGAGGATTTGATAAGTCTCAAACGAATTAAAGAAAATAAAATTTAGGAATTTAAGATAAAAGAATTATACTCTCAAAATTCAACTTCTACGATTCAATTTTTTGTGACGATGAAATACCGCAAATGAGCAACATTTTTATACTAAATTTGATACATAAGAATAAATTGTTAATAGACGAATTTAAACACCCATTAAAATTATTAGATACATTAATAGAAATAAATTCATCTACAATAACTCTAATTCACATAGATCAAGATTTATCAAGTCAAAATTTATTAAATCTAGATTAATATGAATGTTAATTAATAACATGAAATTAATACATGAGAATTAATTGTGAATACATGAATAGAAATAAATTCATCAACAATAACTTTAGATTCATGTAGATTAAGATTCATCAAATCAAGAATACTTTCTATAATTTTAGTGAGATTACTCACAAAATAGCCTTGGCCCTTTTGTGTCTCGATAAATTGGGCCNAATTAATAACATGAAATTAATACATGAGAATTAATTGTGAATACATGAATAGAAATAAATTCATCAACAATAACTTTAGATTCATGTAGATTAAGATTCATCAAATCAAGAATACTTTCTATAATTTTAGTGAGATTACTCACAAAATAGCCTTGGCCCTTTTGTGTCTTGATAAATTGGGCCCCGTTGAGAAGCCAGTCATTCATTGAATCTAAATTAATGTGAATGTTAATTAATTGAGAACTAATAACACAAAATCAATATATGACATGGATTTTGTAATATTTATTACATACTAAAAAACAAAAGGTAAGGTATTATTGAAATAATTGAATTGTAGTACGGTTAAAATCGTCCAAAAAAATGATTATCCCTTAATGTGATATTTAATATATTATAGATTATATTTATAATATGTCGATTATCTCTCCTTATACAATTGTTTACAAGTTACAACCCTATAAATAAAGTCTTTTTCTTCATAACCCATAAACTGGAAAGTTAAAACAAATCTCAGATTCGTGTCTCAACTACATTCAGTTTTAATTTCCAAAAGAAATCTTCCACTATTTTTTTTTTAGAGTAAGATACACGAATAATCTCTCTCTCCCTTTTTTTTTTTTTTATAAATAGTAAAAGTAATTTAGAGTAAGATACACGAATAATCTCTCTCCATATTTTTCAGTTTCAGCTCATGCTTCAACAGTTGATGAAATTGCTATTTCATAAAATCTTTCATTTTCAGTATATGATCAAAACAAAATGTTTTGCGGAACACAACGGATAAATTCTACTACGAACTTTTTTAGTAATCCTCCCCCAAAAAAAGGCAAATATATTCACGTATCAATTTTTGTTAACCGCACTACATAATAATAATAATAATAATAATAAATTTAAATTTATTAATTTTTGGTCATTTTCACGTTTATGTCCCCAACTTTTTTCTCGTTTTATANCCCCCCCCCCCCCCCCCACCAAAAAAAAAAGGCAAATAGAACAATACTTTTTTGGATAAATATATTCACATATCAATTTTTGTTAACCACACTACATTATAATAATAATAATAAAGTTATTAATTTTTTGTCATTTTCACATTTATGTCCCCAACTTTTTTCTCGTTATATAATTTCAACGTTAAATTAGTCAGTACATTTTGTTCTTGATGATGGTCAAATAAATTCATTGGAATGAAGCAAAAAAACTTATTTGCCCTATGTATTTTTAAATAAGCAAGATAAACAACAATTACATAAGTTTGAAAAAAAAAATATATTCCTATGTTAACAGAATATCATTAGAAAAGACAGAATGTGTTAAATAATTGAAGGTTAAAAGAAAAAATTGTGAGGAAAAAAGTTGAAGATGTTAGTTAAAAACAATAAGAGCAAAATTGAAGATTTACTTTGCAACTAAAATGTTGTACTTATCAAAAATGGTGGTGTTGGGAATAGAATTACGTCAATGTAAGGATGAAAAAAAATACTTTGGTTAATAATTGCACGCAAGTTATTGTGGGGGGAAATTCATCAGCTGCTTGTTGTCAGAACGTAAAGGATGCTCATGTTGAATGTATTTGTCCTTATCTTGGCCCTAAACCAGCAGCAATAATTAAAGGCATTGGAGTATCATGTGTTGTGAAACTAATTGAAGGGTGTGGGAGGCCCGTTCCTCGCAATTACAGATGTGGAAGTAGGTTCCTCACTCTTTCTCACGCACACAAACACTAATTTAAATACAATGTGTATGGTTAACTCTTCTATCTCGAGCTCCCCTAGCCATACAAGAGCTTGCGCACTCTTCGTTTTTCACATACTACAGATAACTTACAACATATATTTATTCTTGCAGGTATTACCACTCCACCATGAAGTGTCCCTAAAAACCAAGACCCTTACAATATTACTATAATTTCTGATGTTCTAGTGTGGTAGAATAAGTTAATCTCCATTTGAGTTATGTATTTGGTGTCACTTTCGTGTGTTTAATTTAATGCATTGTCAGAAATAAAATTATGCTTTTATTCTCAATATTCCTTGTGTTTTTGTTGATTCTTGTTTTTGAGAATTTATGAATTCTCGCAAATGATATAGATGTTCATTTTATCATTCTTTACTAGAATTCTTTGAGCTTATTATTGTATCACATATAGAAAGAAATTTATAAATCAAAAGCAGAAAACAGAAATCAAATCGATCATTTTCTTGTCAAAAATATGAATTTTTTTTTGTAACAAAAAAATGTAATCTAAAACTCTACACGAATATGTCATATTTTGCCTATGTGTAGTACTAACTAAAGGGAAACTACACTGCAGAATCAATACAAAGGAAAACTCTACACGAATATGTCATACTTTGTACATTGTAGGCTCTAAATTGGGCCTTGGCTCATCTCTCTTAATTATAAATATTCAAACCTAGTGACACCCACAGGTAATCAAAAATCTTAATCTCATTGGTCATTGAACTTGAGGTAACAAAATTCTTGTAATTGTAATCAGGTAATTCTCTTTTCAATTCGACATCCATATTTGCGTCCATTGTAGATCTCATACACCTAAACTCAAACATGTTTGATTAATTATAAAAATAAGTAAAAATTACCTTATTTTTACAATCAAATAAGCTTAATTATGATAAATCGTGGCGAACAAAAGAGGAAAATAATGTAAATGAAGAATCAAATAACTTTCAAGTCTAGGTATTGGGCCACTCTGCCTTCATAGATGAGTCCACTAAGATAGAACCTCTTATTTTCCTCAATAAACTACATCAAAGTAAAAGTTACTTTTAACTTCAAGAATAATTAACTTTTAGGCTTAATTTATATAGTTCCATTTCATACTGGTCACCAACTTCAACTTATTTGAGTCTTCCGATTCCTTCTGTAACCTTTACCAAAATTAAAGTTTCTGAAGGAACGCATAACCTCATGTTTTCTTGAGATTCATAATTTTTGCCATCCAGGAAAACTCACGAGGTAATTCGATATGTCTACTCCAACTTTGCTCTCAGTTAATTAATTACTAGAGGGTATTGAAAAATGTTTGGAAAAAGAATGATAAAGAAAGATGGTTTGGAATATGCTATTCAACAGTAGACATATGTTACCGCTGACAATGAATTTCTCATTAAAAAACTTTAAGTAATAAATTAAGGAATCATTACCATTTAACTGATGATGTATCTCTACTAATGATAAATGGCTTTATTCAATAGATTAAGGACAGTATGCTAGTTATTCTTGAAAAGAATCCGATGGCGGTTTCTTTCGTTTACACCGAAACATTATTATACAATCGGTCTCTTGTTCTTGATATTTTCTTTCGTTTGATAAATGTTGTGTACTCCATGTAAGGACTGCAAATGAAGGGAGAGATTATACAATTGGTCTCTTGTTCTTGATATTTTCTTTCAAAAGGATGATATCGTTAACAAGTGATAAATTATTAAGTAGAATATTGTCCATGAGGATCAGTTGCTAATTTCACCATAACTAAAATTAACCTTAATAAGAACACAAATTAAATTTTGATTTCAAAATTGATTTTTTCCTAATTAACTAAAATACTCAAATTAATTGTAATGGAGGAAGAAAATATATATTTAAGTAGAAATCAATTAAAGAAATAGCTAAAAATTCTGATTTCACTAATACTCATATTCAATTCATATTTTGGTTCAACTGTAGTGTTGCCAGTCAACAAATTCAAGATAAAATATATATTTCAAGAAAAAGTTAATAGATTAAGGTTCATCTCTCGAGTACTAGTTAACATATTCTTAAATATCAAACTTTTTCTTTCTCGATTAATAGTTCGATTAAAATTATGCATAAGAACACAGAAAACAATATGAATAAGTAGAGATTTTAACAATAAATTCTTGAAAAGTAAGATTGAATATTCTAAAATGCAACATCTCGATTTACATGTAACAAATATCAAATATTTAATTTTTATTAACAAACATTAAGATGATTCAATCAATCAATCCAACACAATTTATATAAAGAAAAAACTAAATATTGATTCAAAATATGAGTACAAGTTAATCAGCAAGGTCCTAATTAACAAATAACCTACACAAAAAACATGATGAAGAATCAATATAACAACAATTTGACATAGATATCACTTGATAAATTTAAGAACAAAAAGATAGGATGAATCTCCTTAGCCTTCAATTCCAAACTTCGATTTGTTCATGCCTGATTCTCTTATTTCCTTTCTTCTCTATATGATTTCTCCTAAAAGATGATGAAGTTTCTGTTCTCTTCAATTAATCGGGAAGATATGACAATTCATGTGGCTTTATGAAGTGTAGAGAATGCAATATCAAAGTTTTCTAATTTATATAGACATCAAGAAATCTCATATTGAGCCTTGAAATGCCAAAAACTCTAGAAAATAAGGGGTCCTTTTGGTTTCTGTTTCAATTTTAAGTTTTGAGTTGAATTCCTTTATGTGAAAATTATACCATTCCCTACTTTTGAAGATCTATTTTTTAAAATCAGATTTCAAGTTTTAATTTTCAAAAATCAGATATTTTTTATTAATTAAATACATTATAGTTTAAATATTAATTATAAAATTTTCATTTCAATTAATTTCATCCCAAATCAAACCCTAAATTCATTTATATATCTCTCTCTGCCCTCGCCTATTTCTCTCCCGTCTCTGTCTTCTCTCTTTCCACTCACCGGCGACGCTGGAGCTTGAAGCCGCGACCAACGCAGATATGTCCTCCTTCGTTACTAGATTTTATAACAAAGATATTTTTCTGCTCTTTATCTCCTATATATACGAGTGTGTGTGTAGTCCACAAAGAAAGAAGAAAGTAAAACTCTGCACTACCTTAAACTCTGAATGAATTAACATTTTGGCTTTTGCAGGCATTTAACTGAGCTTATTAGTTCATTCTTTGAGAGTTGGAGATACCTTAAAACTGATACTCTGTTTAAGTATCCATTCTTGCTTAAATTTCACATTGGACTGCGAAAAAAGAAAGAGGGGGTCCCAAAAGTGTACTCGGTTCAATCAAGGGAGTGTGTTTTTTGCTTATTTCAGATCTGGGTTCAAGAAAAAGACATCAAAATTCAAAACAAGGTATTGTTAAAAGTGAATATTGTTTTTTTGCATATGTTGTTATTGGGTTGTATTTTTGCATTTGGATCTGTGGAATTCTTGGCTTTCGATTTCTGTGGGGGTGGTGTTTGGTTCTTGCATTAATCTTTCGTCTCATTCATTGTCCTTTATAAGCACTTCTGAACTGAAACTACCTCAGTCATGTACAACATTTGATGTTCTTTTTCAGGAAATAGGAGAAAATGTTGCCTCAGAAGCAAGTAGAAGAAGCTATAGTATCAAATTTCAATGAAACCGAACATGAAGGGAAGGAAGAAGAGAAAGAAGAAGAAAAAGAGTCCAATTTCAGTGTCAAAAGCTTCCTCTGGAATGGTGGCTCCTCGTGGGATGCCTGGTTCAGTTGTGCTTCAAATCAAGTATGTATCTAGTTTTTCTTTCATTGCATAGAAAATCTGCATCAAATTTTCTTATTGATCAAAAGAACAGATTTAAAATATTAATTTATTTTGATAACTTTTTGGCAGGTGGCACAAGTGCTACTAACTTTGCCATATTCTTTCTCCCAACTGGGAATGTTATCTGGAGTTTTGTTTCAAGTATTCTATGGAGTTCTTGGTAGTTGGACAGCCTATCTCATCAGTGATCTTTATATCGAATATCGAAGCAGAAAGGAGAAAGAAGGCGTTAGCTTCAAGAACCATGTCATCCAGGTTTGCACCTTAGACTCTACTGAGCCAAATTATATTGTACACCTCACATGCATGTTGTGCTTAAAAATTACATTTCTAGAAAATAATTTTCTACTTGTCTTACTTAAAAATAAGTTTTGTCAAGTTGTATTGTTCTTGAATTGTAGTGGTTCGAAGTATTGGATGGATTATTAGGTCCATACTGGAAAGCAGTGGGTTTAGCCTTCAACTGTACTTTCCTCCTCTTTGGATCTGTTATCCAACTTATAGCCTGTGCAAGGTAATAAATGCTTAAATTTTCTTGATTATAAGCTATAATATTCATGTATTGGGATTGCATAAAGTTTGATTCTTGATTTAAACAGTAACATATATTACATTAATGATCGACTGGACAAGAGGACATGGACATATATATTTGGAGCTTGTTGTGCCACAACTGTTTTCATTCCTTCGTTTCACAACTACCGGATTTGGTCCTTTCTAGGCCTTGGAATGACCACTTTTACGGCATGGTACTTAACCATAGCAGCCCTTATTCACGGCCAGGTAATCAATAATTAAAGTAGATTCGATACAACTGAACAAAATAAATAAAAAGGGGTCGAGCCTCTTTCTTTTACACCGAAAAAAGTGTAGATAAGTCGTTAGCAAGTAAGCTTTTTTTCTAAATGAATGCATTTATAAACAAGGTTGAAGATGTGCAACACTCGGGTCCAGCAAAGCTAGTGCTATACTTCACCGGTGCCACCAATATATTGTATACCTTCGGTGGACATGCTGTCACTGTGTAAGCTTTTACTTTTTTACTTATAATTAATTCCATTTGCTCAATTATTCATGAACAAATATTATCTTCTTCTGCTGCTGTTTCTGCACAGCTTCTCTTTGCAGCTTTTGCCGGTCACCCAGTGATAGAAACTCAGACAGTATCATTAATTTTACTTTTTTTTTTTTAATTTCAAGGAAAACGCAGTAAATTTAAGTAATTTTCTATAAAACATGTTTAGACTCGTAAATTACATTTTAGTGAATAACATTTATTTATTTTGAGGTATGTTATAAGTTTGAAAATATGTTATTTATCAACTTTTCTTGACGACTTCCAAGTCCTTTGCTAAATGGAGACCGGAAAAAGCTTCAAAATTTCGTTATTTGCGTATACAAGTAAATTTTTTAGCTTAGCCAAACGAGCGAGACATGGAACCAAAAGTTTTTGTGCAGTACACAACAATTGCTTATTGTTTCCAATTCTAAAAAGAACAAAGGTCAGTAGATTCTTGCTCTGATCATTTTCTCGTTCGTGTGAACTTTTATAGGGAAATAATGCACGCAATGTGGAAACCACAAAAGTTCAAGTACATTTACCTATTGGCCACACTATATGTTTTCACCCTAACTCTACCGTCGGCTTCGGCTGTGTATTGGGCTTTTGGCGATAAGCTGCTCAACCACTCCAATGCCTTCTCCCTCCTCCCAAAGACCAGATGGCGCGATGCGGCTGTCATCCTCATGCTCATTCACCAGGTCTGCTTGTGTATGTGTGCGTGTGTACGTGCATGTGTTTTGAACTTTCGGTACACATTACATAGTTCAGCATTGTAAACTAGCTGAACGCGTAACTATCTTATCCAAAAGTTGCACGAGACACAATTCATTATGTACATTGGGTGTTCAAGAACTTTCGTAACGAGATTTTTTATTTTTTGCAGTTCATCACATTTGGTTTTGCTTGCACACCACTCTACTTTGTGTGGGAGAAGGTTATAGGGATGCATGACACAAGAAGCATGTGTCTAAGGGCTCTTGCAAGACTGCCAGTGGTGATACCAATATGGTTTTTGGCCATTATTTTCCCGTTCTTTGGCCCCATTAACTCTGCAGTTGGCGCCCTTTTAGTTAGTTTCACTGTTTACATCA
This sequence comes from Fraxinus sp. D2006-0159, assembly GCA_903798375.1. Classification (NCBI taxonomy): domain Eukaryota; kingdom Viridiplantae; phylum Streptophyta; class Magnoliopsida; order Lamiales; family Oleaceae; genus Fraxinus; species Fraxinus sp. D2006-0159. The sequence continues at coordinate 4,549 of CAIGRQ010175075.1, read as the reverse complement.
TCCCAGCTCTGGCCCACATGCTCACTTACAGGAAAGCCACTGCTCGTCTGGTAACTCTCGTGCACTCTCTAACGTGTAGACTCGAATTCCCTTTTTCTTGTTTTTATCAAATATCTTATTCATACTCGATTTTCATAAATGGATGACAGCAAATCTAATGATACTTGTCGTAAAGTTTAATGTGTTATAAAGGTTACACAAACCTGTGTATTCATACACACGACCACTAACGAAGGAATGGAAGGTACAAACACAAAAAACATTTGCATTAATGGCATGGATTTGGAAATGCTTCTACACCAGAAGATATAGGTGGCAAGTCCTTTTCATTTAGTTATATGCTATAGTCTAGGTGTTGTATTGTGTCAAATATTAGCTGGGTTCTGGTTGCCCCTCATTTTCTACGTAACATCGACTCTTCCCCACATGTCCTTGGAGATGAACGAAATGACGTGTTTAATACACAGAATTATTTATTGATTCAACATACCAAATACTAAAAATAAAAAAAAAATAAAAAAGTGAAGGTATGTCTAAAGCTAGGATATGCATAGATGGTCTCGGCTTTGATCGGGTTCGCGTTACGGCGTTAGTTTGACCAAGTTTTCTTCGATTATGACTAGTTTAAAAAGAATGCCATTTGTAAGATATTCCATTAAATGGAGAAAAAAATTGGGTGACCTTACATTATTGTGTTAATGATTGCAGAATGCTGCCGCAAAGCCACCATTCTTCATGAGAAGCTGGACAGCCATGTATGTACTAAACATCTTTGTGGTGGGCTGGGTTTTCGTAATCGGGTTTGGTTTCGGAGGATGGGCAAGCATGACCAATTTTGTTAGACAAGTCGACACATTTGGGCTCTTTGCTAAGTGTTATCAGTGCAAGCCTTCAATGCCGACGAATCAAACATCGTCGTTACCGTCCCACCATTAAGAAAATTCACCTTTTCTCAACTTATATAGAAATGTTACTAATTGACTTCTAAAAGTCATGTGTGTGTTTGTTTTTCAGATTTTTTTTCTTGAAAAATATTAGATAAGATAGTGTGTTTGAATTATAATGATTCCTTAGCTAGTCGTTGAGGATAGTGATGGCAAAAAAATCCACCCCGCCCCGACGGGTTGGTGGGACAGGGCGGGGAGGGGGTGCCCCGCCCTGTAAAGAATAAAAAAAAATTAACTACAAATTTAAAGAAAAATTAATTAATTAGCGGAAAATTTTTGAAAAAAAATAATAAAAAAATTAAACGGGGCAAGCCCGCACCCCGTCTAGTGGCGGGAAGGGAAGGGAAGAGGGTGCCCCGAACCCGTCATGTTGTCATCTCTAGTTGAGGATGCATATGCTAATTAGTTAATTCTATAATTGAATATACGAGTATTTACCCAATGGTTTATCTTATTAATTGCAAGTATGTGAGGTGTTTTATCTAATATGGGCATAAGGATGGCAATAGGACGGGGGTGCGAGACACTTTGATCATTCTCGTTCCCCTTCTCGTCTGGCATTTTTGTTACTTAGTCATATTTCCATTCCGGTCAAAATGGGATGGGTTCAAGGCGGGGCAGTACCCCTACCTCATTTATTTATTTATTTGTTTTATGTAGTTAGTTAGTAAATATTATTACTTTTTTTTTTAAAAATTTTTTAAGAACAATTCACGTTCTCTTTAAAAATGATAATAAATCTTTTCTTTTTGTTTGATAAAAAACATAAATTTGAAATATTCGGGCGGGAACCATGTTTCCTTTACCTATCCCATATCCATTTCGAGGCAACGATCCCGTCCCGCCCTCGTCCCATTTACCCGATTAGGCAGGTTATTCCCACCTCAATCGGGATGAGCCCGTTGATATTGGGTTGAATGGATTTTTATTTATTTTTTACATTTCCATGTGGGCTTGATCTTAAACCCTTGTTTGATTTGAATAAAAATCAAATAAATAATTAATAATCAATTTTAATAGCACGGGATTCACAACTTTTAACCACATATTTCATCAAATTTTATCAAAAAATAAAAATAAAAAATCTAATTTTAATATACCAAACAAGGGCTAAAGGTCAACATTGTAATTTTAGAAAGAGGAAATTACAGCTACATATAATTTTTAAAATTTCTCATGACAATAATCAAATGCAAAAAACTTTTCTTTCAAAAATCAAGGGGCCCACCACTACCCCCATGCATAGAGATGGCAATAGGACGGGCACCCACATCTCGCCCTGTCACTCTCCCATCCCGTCCCGTCCCGCCCAGCTCCCCATCCCACCTTAGACGGGGACGGGGCGGGTTCGGGGCGCGGTATGCTCCGTTTATTTGTTTTTTCAAAAATTTCATGCTAACTATTTTTTTTTTTTAAATTTGTAGTTAATTATTCTTCACGAAAAGGGTTCGGGGCGCTTCGGGACGGGGCACCTCTCCCCGTCCCACCAACCTGTCGGCGCAAGTTTTTTCGCTCCATTTGAGACGGGGCAGGGCGAATTTTTTTGCCATCAGTACCCACGCATCACACTTATTAGACCCGATTTGCCATCCTTCGAAAAATTAAATTGTTTGGTACAATATCATTTCTCCACCATATATTCACACAATAAATATTCTACACACAAATCAATAAAATTTCTTTACTTTTTAACCATACATTCTCCAAAAAAAATACTATTTCATAACTCATTATTCCCAAATAAATTCTATCAAATATGCACTTAATTGCATTCTATTTCTCTCTTTACGACTCTATCTTACGCATAAGATTTGTACTCACTCACTTGCATTGTCATCATCTTGTACCTTCTCCTCGAAGCTCTGCAGTCAGACCTCGTCTCCAAAATCTGCCCCCATTGTAAAACAGATGTTGTGGTGGTTGTTAGAGATCTACAGCATCTTTGGACATCATCAAGCGATGACGGGGGCGACGATCTATGTCAAAATTAGGACTTAAATTTGGGAGGTGCTCTGCAATTTCCTATGTATGTGTTGGGCTATGTGTTGTGTTGTTGGCACATGTGGTGGTGGTGGTGGTAGCTCTGCATCTACGGTGGTACGATCTACAATCTCCTTATACGTCTGTGTTGGGCTATGTATTGTGTTGTTGGTACAGGTGAAGACGACATTGCATCTATGGTTTGCGCATGCCTGTGTTGTTGGTTGGAAGTGGATGTAGTGGCGTGTGGTGGGGATAGAGGTGCGGGTGAATTTGAGGAGGAGGTAGTGGTGGTTGTTGATACAAGTGGTGGTGGCGACGTCGTTTGAGTGGAGGTGAAGCCGTGAAGGTGGAGGTGGATTTGAGGAGGTAGTAGTCATATTTGGTGGTGACGATAACTATTACGGTAGTGGTGAGGTGGTAGCAGTGTTTGAGTGATACCGATGGTGATGAAGTAGTTGGGTGGACAAAAAGCTTTCGTCACCGATTATTTGAATAATTGTGATAATAAAATGGATAATTTGTAACCAAAAAATAATATGCAACTTAAAAATTTGTTATTGTAGCCCACAATTTGTATCTTTGTAATTATGACATTGTGCAATTTTTTACTGTAACAATAAATTGTGTATTATTGTGACTTTCATATGTTTAATTAATTAGTAAATCACAAAATTTTATGAGGTGATTACATGTTTGACCAACTGACTGACCACCTAATTTTTTAAAGAATTTCATAAGTTTCTTAAATTTGAAAATAAATTTTGAAACTACGATAATTATGTATTTTTTTTCCCAATAGATGTCTTCCCATCACAATTTAATGGGCTGAAGGTTAAATGCTGGCATGGGCTTCATTCAGAGTTGGTCAAGGCCCCAAGAGATATCATCCTATAAATAGTGATGACAATATTTATCTTTTTACTCTTATACTACTTTAAATAAATATTAATCCATTAAAAGAGGATATATATATGACATTCTATTTTTCTCTGTAACTCCGTATCTGTTCGCTCTCTACATCTATTGCACCAACCAATTCAGGGCACCACCCTTCAATCCAGTCACCATCAACAAAAATCAACAAACACCTTTCCTTCTCGCACCCTTGGTGGTGGCACTACATCTATAACGGAGCAATATGCAATTTCCTATGAAACTATGTTATGTTGTCGGTGCAGGTGGTGGTGGTGACAACACTACATCTTTGGTTTGTGCGTGTCCATGTAGTTGGTTGGAGGTGGTGGTGTCGATGAGGTGACGCAACGTTTTAGTGGTAGATGAGGTGGAGATGATGGATGATTTAAGGATGCGGCGGCGAGATAGCAACGATATTTGAAAGATGCCGATGATAGTAGAGAGGTGGGGGTGAACGAAGTAGATATTTGTAGCCAACAAATAATACGTGACCTAGGAAATTATATAATTTGTGATTAAATTTGTAATTGTTATTACAATTTGTATCTTTGTAATTATACATCATGCAATTTGTGACTGTGACCATAAATTGTGTGTAATTGTGGCACGACATGTATGTTTAATTAATAAGTAAAAAATGTTTTTATTAGATGGTCACATTTGTAACCAATTGAATGTCCATCTGATTTTTGAAAGAATTTCAT
>CAIGRQ010175054.1:0-11493 GCA_903798375.1 Fraxinus sp. D2006-0159 | reverse complement strand
TTCCTTGTTTTTCATTCAGATGTAATTAGTAGAGGTTCAATGCAACTCTGACTGTCTTTCATCATGTTGTAGATGCTTCTTCTTTTGAGGTTATTCGCAATAGGCAAGTTACTTACATTCTTAATTTCTAAATGCTTATGTTAATCAGATTGTTCAAAATGTTTTACACATGATAAATCTACTAAGGTCTTAACCGTGTTTACATGCTCACTCTACACATGAAATGTACTGAAGCAATAAGAAACTCATTTCCACCAAATAAAGAAACAAATAGGAATAAGAACTTTGTGTGTATTTTGCTCTATGTTAAAATGCATTGCTTTGTGAATCTCCAATGTGCTTATGATAACATACGTGTGTCTTCAATCTCGTGTAAGAATGTTCCAACGAGAACTAGCACGCACCCATATCCCTATGTGCTTCGGGATGTCGTTTGATCTGAGTGGCCGGAAACCAACCCAGATCAATTGGCTCTCCAACAACTATAAAAAAACTAAAAGTCGTGGTTCAAAAAGGTTCTTCTTTTAAAGAAAAATTTGGGATAAAGCCTTTTCATTCATATAGGTAAGTAGTCTTCTTTCGATAATGAAATTGTTAAAACTTTACGAAACTTTAAACTTTATAGAAAATCTAATTACTTTATTGCCAAAATCCTCTATGTCAAATCATTAAGAAAATTAATAGTGCAAAATATACATTAATTCTTTGAAAATAATTTCTTATTACTAGATCTTGATTCCGAATCTTGAATCTTGATTATTGGCTCTTTTGATTCTTGAGTTCTTGATCTTTATTTTGCTTCTTGCTCCATTATCTTGATTTTCTTGTGAAAGCCCAAAATTGGATAACCAAGAGGGGTAGTGAATTGGTTTTTAAAACTTTTTCGTTTACTACACAAGATTTTAATCTAATGATTACACAAATGATAATGAAACTAACCAAAAACGAATAGGCACGTAGATAATCGAAATAAGTTTGCAACAACAAAAAAACGTTAAGTAAAAGAGTTAGAGAGTGCAAACGATATAATATGGGGGTTCGATCCAATGCAATGATCTACGTCCTCCGTTACCAAACTCTCCGTCACAAGTAAGGCCTTTTCACTATATTGATTGATTTGTGGTGCAATCTAACCTTTTACAATGCTCCAGTAACTTACAACCAAGGAGCACCGATCCTTTTACAATGTTGAGCTTTCCGGGACCTCAATCCGACCCACAATTCAAAGTGAATTTTACAAGTGAAATCTTCTCTTCTTATTGAATAATAGAATTAAGATTAATAACAAGAAGAGAAGAGGTAAACATTTCAATAGATGACAATGAGTTTANCAATGTTGAGCTTTCCGGGACCTCAATCCGACCCACAATTCAAAGTGAATTTTACAAGTGAAATCTTCTCTTCTTATTGAATAATAGAATTAAGATTAATAACAAGAAGAGAAGAGGTAAACATTTCAATAGATGACAATGAGTTTAGCTCAAAGTGTTGATATGAAAAACTTCTTGAAGAACTAAAGATTTTCTCAAAATTAATCACTTAAAAGTTTTTCAAGAATTTAATGTTTTTTATCCTCTTAAAGATGGAGAATAAGGTAGTTGGGATTAATAAAAGCCTCGCTTTAATGTTCAAGAATAGTTTGTTCAAGTTGAAGAATAATGAGGTATTTATAGCTCTCAAACGGTCAAAAAACTCTGTCCTAACGGACGCACTTTACCGGATGCCTAGTAAAATACCGAACAGTCAATTATCCGTTATTTTTGTCAGAAAATTGGATCGTTGAAAAATGACCGTTGTGACCAAAATTTTTTCATACCGGACGTCCGGTACGACCTCTTTGGCCCAGAACGTCCTTGTTTTTAAATTTGTCAAATGTAAGTGTTGGATAAACATTTCTAAGATATTTTGCAAAGTGTTTGTCATATTTAAAATTATATATTGTGAATTTTTACGTTTGAAAAACATATTTTTCAAGTAAAACATTTTATCGTAAGTTTTGGATTGTAAAATCAAAATTTTGAGCTTGTCACGATGCATTGACAAGTATTCAAATGTTCTACCTTTACATGTAGTCGTAAAACGTCTAAGTACTTAGTTTGAATGATTTGACGTACATTGCTTGATTGGTACTTCGACTTGTGTCTCGATTTGTGTTGAGATATCATTTTCGCGGGTTTTGCCATATGATTCTTCAATTGAATGATCGCATGCAAATTTAGTTGACCTCGAACTTCGTGACATCAATTTTATTCATATGCAATGATCACTATAGACACTTGAAATCAATTTGTTAGTAATAAATATAATCTGTTTGTGATAATCAAAACGAGAAGTCAACCATAGGTCAACATCTTGTTCTTCAATTTAATTGCTCTCATCATTTTTTCTTGACTCTTGATTGTAATGTAGATTTTTTATTGTGAGTTTCTTGATCTTCCTCTTCAATATATTTTTTCTATTAATTTTTGTGTTGATGGGATGATGCAAAGAATGAAAAGTTGCATATGAATTGGGGACTCATAACCTTATTTATAGTTTCCATGTGTATTTGGCCCATCGTGAAATATAAACCCTAATGGATCTGATCTCTACACATATAATCCTGCTCACACTTTATTTAAATGTCATAAACCCAACAATTTAATTCTTTATTAGATCACTTTAATTAGGCTCAATTTTAAGATAGTCTTATACACAATTAATTACATATTGTAGGCCAACATGACAAATTAATAAACCCAACAATCTCACACTGGACCACATATGTGAATAAACGTCAAAATTTTGGCTATCATAACCAAAAGCATCTCCGAACAATCTCGTTCATTGAATATACTAATATAGAATCAAAGTGATTTTCATTATAAATATCATAACTAAACCCTCAATAGTTACGTATATCAATACAATCAAATGACACAGATCAAGTGTGGATGTGTAGCATGAAAATTACATGTAATGTAATCCAAGCATGCCTATTTCCAACTAGTTCTACCTTATTCTTTAATGAGATAAACCATAAACTTTTAATTAGAGTGGAACTGAACTGAATACTTTATTTCTGAAATAAATTGAATATCTATGGATAAAAAAAAATGTGTCTAAAACAGACAACATCCGAATACGAACTCCCACTAAACTGGCATATCATCAAAATATGCAACACTCATGTCAGTATTTTACTCGTGAAAGACTTTAGGTAATAGCCATTTAGTAATGAATCCATGATTATGGAGTTTATGCTAATATGATTTTTAGAAACCTAAATGCTCTGAATTCTTTACTTGAACTTTGACATCATCAGGTTCATGTTGGAATGCAAGACTGCTATTATTATAGAATAACTAAAGGTATTTCAAATCCATCCAAAATATGCAGCCTAGTGACAATATTTTGCAGTCATATTTCATGATCAGNTTGACATCGTCATGTTCCCGTTGGAATACAAGATTGCTATTGTCACATAATAACTTAACTTAAATGGTCTTTCAATTTCATCCAAAATATGCAGCCCAGTGACAATATTTTACAGTCAATTCCCTGATCATAATCAGAATATCCAATGATCTCCAATTGGTCTGATTTTCCTGAATGTGATCGTGTAATCCTTAGTTCTCTATAGATACTGAATAACCTAATGACTGCTTTCCAAATTTCCATCTCAAAGTTAATTAAATATTTGTCTAGCATTCCAAAAATGAATGCTATCCGGATGTGTGCAAACCTAAGTATACATTAAATCCTCAACTACTGAAGCACATGGAATTTTCTTGTATTTTTCTTTATTTAAATTTATCCTTGGACATTAATTGAGACTAAACTTGTCTCCCTTAACAATAGGGGTATTACCTGATTCATATATCTGCATCACAAATCTTTTAAGAACCTTATCAATATAACTATTTTGTGATAATCCAAAAATACACCTAGAACAATCCATGTGTATATATATCCTTAATACAAAAGAGACGTCACCAAGATTTTTCATTTCAAAATTTCATAACAGAAATCTAATAGGTTTCGTACAATAAGCTTATATCATGGTAGGCAAGCAGTATGTTATCGATATACAATACCAAAAAAATATGCTTACTCCCATTGAACTAGTGATATACACAATCATCAACTGAATTCATTTCAAAACCAAATGATATAATTATTTGATGAGATTTGTGATACCATTACGGGAAACCAACTTAAGCTCATAAATGAATTTCTTTAATTTGTAAACCAGCCGACGTAGCTTCATATCAAAATATGTCACAAATGTCATAATTTTCTTAAAAGAGACTTTCATTGAAATCAGAGAAAAGGTCTCTTTCATGTCAATGCATTCTTTTTTAGTAAAGCCATTTGCAACAAGACAAGCCTCATATCTTTCCACACATCCTTAGAATCCCTTTATTCAATTACAACAAATGGGTTTCGCACCTTCTCGTAATAGAATGAGTTCCCAAACGTCATTATTACTTATGAACTTTATCTCTTTATGCACGGCATCAATCCACTCTTGAGAATTATTTCTTTGCATGGCTTGATGAAATTTGATTGGCCAAGTCTTGTTCCATCAATCCATAACATCCTTATTTTCTTAAAGAAAAGCTATAAAGTCATCCAGAATTGTTTGTTTCTTTTTTATAGTGAATTTCCTTAATAACATTTATTCTTGAGGTTGTTGAATTTATTTTTTTGGAACAATTTCTTGATTCTGTATAAAGAATTTTGTAATATTGTCTTGATCCAAAATTGTTTCTTAAACAAAATCTAAAGCAAGAATTTGTCCATGGTCCTGATCATTGTTAATTGCAACAGAAGAAATATATATATCAAGGAATCGGACATTTTCAGTTTCGAAAGTTGATCTAATAGAGGGATTTTAAAAAATTTATAACCCCTAAATAGTGCTTTACGTCGAACTTTATTGAGAATTTAAGCTACAGTTTTTAGTGTTTCTTCCTAAAGAGATTTTGGCAATATGAAATGACTAATTATACTCCTTACCATGTCCTTAATTGTTTTGTTTCGTCTTTCAGTAACACCATTCATGCCAGAGGACCCTGACATGGTATATTGTGGGACGATTTCAAATTCCTCTAGAAATTTTAGCAAAAGGCCCTGTACATTGTTATCTTGATCCGTCATATCTGTCATCCACTACGGCCAGATCTGATTTTATTCTTTTACTAAGTTGATTTTCAACCTCAGTCTTGTATGCCTTGAACATGTCCAATGTTTGTGATTTCTTATAGATGAGATATATGTAGCCATATTGAGAAACATTCATCTATGAACATAATAAATTACTATTGACTAATCCAAGAAGTCGAAGTGAATAGCCTACATATATCCGTATGAATTAGTTATAAGACGACCGAAGTCCTGTTGCGCCTAATCTCCTTATGTTTGTTTGTTTACTTAAGTCTGAAAAATTAAGAGAATTAAGAATTTCTTCTGACACAAGATTTTTTATTCTCTTTTAAGAGATGTTACCTAGTCGCTTGTACCATAACGAAGCAAATTTCTCATTGGTTAATTTCTGTTTAATACCATATGAATTTACATGCAATGTTTATTTATAAGAGGCAATCATATTAAGCAGTTATAGGTTATCTAACCGGATAAAGAACTGGTACCTACAATATTTGAACTAAGAAAAAGATCAAACTGACTATTTCTAATTAAATAAAAGTAATCGAATTTGTCCAATGTAGAAACATAAAGCAAATTTCATCTAAAAAAGGTACCGTAAACATCTCTTTCATATTCAAATCATAACCAGTCTTTAATTATAATCCAAAAGTCCCTAAAGCCTCAAGCTTACCTGATTTACCATTTCTCCACATAGATTAATCTTTCAGCATCAATCGACTTTTGGATGTTCAGGCAACCCCGTATACATACCCTTATGTGAGTGGTGACACCAAAATTCTTTCCATTAAGTGTGTCTAGGTATTGAAACTAAGTTAACCTCAAAACAAACCAAAGTGAGAAGTGTATTTTTCTTTACACGTCAAGTGTAGTATTTAGTATAGTCTCTCTTTATGTATTCCAGATTTTCATAAGAGTAACAACCAAAATTATCCTTTTAAGGCTTTCGTTGTTTAATTTGAACTAAACCGGATGCAACTTTCTAATTCTTTATAACTTGTCTTTGTAATTACTTGCTAAGTGAGTAATATCAATTTTACCTTACTTTAGCCTTTCTTTTTCTTACACACAATATGGAATGAGCTCATTAAGAGTCCACTTTCCCTTTTAACAGTTGTAATTGACCTTAAATTAGCCAAATTGTTCAAGAATAGAAATCAAAACTAAATGCACGACCAAGTCATCAGACAGCTCAACCTTTAATGCTTTTAGTTTTGAAGAAAGATGAGACATCTCCATGATGTACTCCACTGTATTTCCTTTAACTTTATAATTTAGCCCATGTTTGGTACATAACTGCCCTTAATCAGCCGAATTGTGCAAGAAGCGGAATCAATACCAAATGTAAGAGCAAGTCATCAGACGGCTCGAGCTTTAGTGCCTTAAGCTTAGAAGCAATGTGAGACATCTCCATGATGTACTCCCTTATATTTTTTTTACACTTATACTTTAGTTAAACTAAGTTCGCTAAATGCGTAGCTTAGTAAGAGTCCACTTACCTTTTTAACAGTTGTAACTAACCTTAAATTAGCCGAATTGTTCAAGAATATAAATCAAAACTAAATGCACGACCATGTCATCAGACAGCTCAACCTTTAATGCTTTTAGTTTTGAAGAAAGATGAGACATCTCCATGATGTACTCTTTTATGTTTTCTTTACACTTATACTTTAGTGAAACTAAGTTCGCTAAAAGCGTTCTAGTTCCGGCTTTATTGCCTTTTGCAAACCGATTTTTTTCGATTTCATCGAGAAACTCCTTGGCGGTAGTTACATTATCAGACACAATGTCCCTAAATGCTGCTGGAATTGCACATTTCATGATCATAAGACTTATGAGGTTTGAATAATCCTACTTATTCGAGTCCCATTTTTATTAGCGAAACTTTTATTCGTAAGAGTAGTGAGTTTTTTACTCCTAAATGAAAGGTCTAGATTCATGCTGTCAGAACGATATAAACGTTCTCTTTCTAACCCTTAAACTTTGGTTCTAACACATGAATTAAATTGATGTTGGCAGATATTACAGAAGTTGATGGATTAACTAAATAGATAACTTAAATATAATTAACATGTTCACATAGAAATCGTTATTAGACAGTCAATAATTTTTAATAATAGTAAACCCCATTACAAGAAACGGAGCACAACGTTGATATTTAGTCTTTAGTGTGAAATATCAACTTATAAGTGGTGCTCTTGGTCTAGTAATCAAATATTGTCAATAAATCCGGTCAGACTTCAAGTCTATCTTTGGATCGACTCAATTATTACACAATGAAAAAATTTACAATTGTCACATATTTATCACCATATGTGTCTAAATAATTCGGCCAAATATTAACATTCCTCTAGTTCGGTCAATATCCGCATTAATTACGTACACACAACCTCCTTAACATTTCAAATAAATTTATTTAGGCAAGAGAGGTTACTTTGGTAACATGTTATTTCCACTAATCTATTTTAGAAAATTAGTAATCCAAAAGAAATTTTAAATACAAAAGATTTAAAATTGATTGTTCCTTAACCCTTATCTTTTATTTTTATTTATTTAATTTCATCAAGAAGCTCCAAAAAAATCTTAATTAAAATTCCAAAAAAAAAAAGAAAAAGAAAAAATCCAAAATTTTAAAATTTAGGGCTAAAATTAACATCCCAAAATTTAATGTATGAATTCCAACCATAAAAGTTTTCCTGAAATTTTAATAGTTTAACACGAAATTGGCTCTGATACCACTTGTTAAAACTTTATAAAACTTTAAACTTTATAAAAGTAGAAAATCTAATTACTTTATTACCACGATCATCCATGTCAAATCATCAAGAAAATTAATAGTGCGGAACATACCTTAATTCTTTGGGAATAATTTTTTATTACTGGATCTCGAATCTTGATTATTGGCTCTTTTGGTTCTTAAGTTCTTGATCTTGATTTCGTTTCTTGTTCCATAATCTTGATTTTCTTGTTCTTCAATTTAATTGTTCACATCCTTTTTTTTTCTTTTTTTTTGATTGTAATCTAGATTTTTTATTGTGAATTTCTTGATCTTGTTCTTCAATATGCTTTCTCTATTAATTTTTATGTTGATGGGATGACACAAAGAATGAGAAGTAACATATGAATTGGGGACCATAATCTTATTTATAGTTTCCATATATTTTTGGTCCATCATCAAATACAGATTCTAATGGATCCGATCTCTACACATATAATTCGATCCACACTTTATTTAGATGTCCTAAATCCAATAATTTAATTTTTTATTAAAACACTTTAATTAATTACATATATACGCCAACACGACAAATTAATAAACCCAACAAAAATAAGGCCAGGCCCGCCCCCAGCAATTGGGAATGCCAGAGTTGTCACTACGGCTAAGATCTATACTTTCGTAAGTGAAATATCCTAACTATTTAAACTCCTTTTTTATATGTTTTAGTGCATATAAAGTTCTCAAGTTATATTAAGTTCATACCAGTAATCAAAGTTATCATCGTGTGATTTGTGTTATCTCATGTTGTTATGTTTCGGAAGGACAAACTCCTTCGGTTTTCAGTATACCAATGTTTCAATTATATTTATTATGAGTTAAGATATATGTACAGAAACTCCGTTCACAGAAGTTTTACATATCCTCACAAGGGTGGGTCCCATGCGGGCCCATGATAATCAAAAATTGCCAAAACAAATTCCATCCACCCCCTTATTGTGAGGTTTCGGTAGGGGTTCTAGGTTCTGTGAACCCCCACCCTGTACCCCAAACAGAACTCATTTATTATTATTATTTATTTATTTTTTGTCACCGCAAAATTGATATTTCTCTCGACTTTTTGTCAGCTTTACATGTATATTAAAGCAAATTAGGTGGCTACTGATGGTAGGTTTATTATAGAGGAACTTCTTGTTAAATTGTTTATTTAGGTAGTGAGGTTCCATTATTGACAAAGAGGAATTGAAGTTGATGTAATGCAATAAATGAGAACGGTTGAATGAAATGGATAAGTGTTACATGATGATAATGTGTAATAGAAAGATTTCTGGAAGATTGAAAGGTCAATTCTATATAGTCGTGATTAAAATTATTATCATTTATGGTTCTTGAGTGTTGGGTTGTCAAATGATGAAATGTTCATAAAATAATGTAGTGAAAATAGGACCTAAGAGGGATGTGTGGTCATACTAAACTAGATAAGGCAAAAAATGAGAATCTGTATTAGATAATAAATTAATTGCTATTGCTGATCCAAATGTATTTTGGGAACAAGGCTTAATCTCAATGCATTCAAGCACAAAGGTATCAATCTTCGAATTCTTGATTTTGATTATAGAAATAATAATCTTTAATCAGCTAGAAACAAGCTGAACCATAGTAAATTCTTTTATAAAAAATAAAGAGAGAGAGAGAGAGAGAGAAGCATCAAATTGAGCATTTAAAAAAATTGCAATTTGACCACGTGTTTTAATAATAATTGTGCAAGCTTCTTGAGTGTAGCATTAGGAAATGGCGTCCATTAGAATATATATTTTAATTAAGCTCATTATGTCCTGTTTGGTGAAAATTAAAATCGAATTTTTAATAAATTTTGATAGAAATTGAGGTAATATGAGACTGAAATATTGTGGATTCCATAAAATATATGGTTAAAATTAATTATTGACTTTAATTTATATTGAAATCTTAATTTTAATTTCAATCGGACTAAAAAGCTTTGAGACCCCTTAGACCTTAGCTATTATTTAATATTATTAACATTCGTCTTTTCGAATTAATCACAACTCCTCGAGGGCATTTTTTTTCTTGCAATGTAAACTAATTCTTCTTATAAAATAATAATTATTTTTTCTTTAATATTGTCCATATTCTTGATTAAGGTTTTTTTCAAAACTAAACTTCTATTCGATACAAAAATAAAATCTTTTTTTTTATGAGGATAAAATTAATTTTTTAGCGAATTTTGATAAAAGTCGATGAAATGAGTGATTGAAATGTTTTGCGTTCAATAAAACATGTGATTGAAATTAATTATTGATTTTGACTTAAATTAAAATCTAGATTTTTATCACTACCAAACAGGTGCAAAGTATGATAATTTTGTGTCAACGACGTAGGTGTGTAAAATGTACGTATTTATAAAGTCAAATTAATTATAATGATTTAAGTAATGATATGATTTGATCACGCTAGTAAGTACATGGTTTAGAATGAAAGCTGCAAGTCGGAAGAATGTTAATTTATTCAATCATGCTACTCGTACAGGTGAGGGTTCACATGGGGTGATTTTGTTGACAGACACTCACAATTTACAAATGCAGAGGGCGAGGTTTTTTTCATCTTTTATTTTGGTGGGTCCCGCATATTGTGAGAGTTGATAAAATTTCTGTTAACCATTTTCATGTACAAATGATTTATTCCTAATTTATTACCGTAATGCAGCGCTTTCGGACAAAACCAGAGTTGTTCAAACTTATGAATTTGTGGATCCTGGAATGAAAGTAAGATTGATTAATTAATTATTTAATTTTGGGAATCGTGAGAAATGAAAAATACAAATTCAATTGCGTGCAAGAATATCGAGATGGATTAATCAATTGAAAAAAAAATATCAATTTACCATAATAAAAGAAGTGTTCGTTTGATAGTCCAAACGACGAAATTTGGCTAGAAAATATATAGACTCACAGGATTAGCTCATGAATTTTGCATCAAATACTCGTTTCTACGTTAGAAAAGTATTATTATTCATCCAATTTTGACAGAATTAATTCGCTCAAAGTACGTGATTATCTCTATTATCGACATTCAACGCGTGATTATCATGAGGGATCTGATTTTGGGTGATTTTTAGTAGCAAATTTTGAAATAGTTCAGCCCAAGTTTTTAGTTATATAGTAATTTTTTACTTATAAATAAGTTTTTTAATTATTATAAGTAATATAAGTTTTTTTATAAATAAGTTTTTGAAATAGTAATATATAGGCTCACAGGATTAGCTCATGAATTTTGCATCAAATACTCGTTTCTACGTTAGAAAAGTATTATTATTCATCCAATTTTGACAGAATAAATTCGCTCAAAGTACATGATTATCTCTATTATCTACATTCAATGCATGATTAGGAGTTTATATATATCATGAGGGATCTGATTTTGGGTGATTTTTAGTAGCAAAATTTGAAATAGTTCGGCCCAAGTTTTTAGTTATATAGTAATTTTTTACTTATAAATAAGTTTTTAAATTATTATATTTTTCTTTATAAGCAATTTTTGAATTTTTATCTTGTAAAATAACTATTTTAGAGATGATAAAATTGGATAAAATTTTGAAAAATAGTAAAAAA
>CAIGRQ010174997.1:0-11638 GCA_903798375.1 Fraxinus sp. D2006-0159 | reverse complement strand
TTTACAAATTGTTTATGTTATCTCAAAGCTTATTTTGAGCATTACACTATGGACATATCGAATAGTCCAAATAGATATCAAAAATAATTAAAAATACGTTAAACGTGAATTTTAAAGAAAAAACGTCGACCTCGCATTTTTTTCAAAAAAAAAAATCAATTATTTCATTAACATTTACTATTTTTGCGATACAAACTTCTCAATATAATTTTGATCAATTTATTAGGAAACTTTATATGGAATATGATATAAAAAATTTTCGAAATTTTACATCCGAAAAAGTCATATCCCATGTAAATTTTCGGATGCAAAATTACATGGAATGTGTTTTTTTTTTGGACGTAAATTCTCGAATGTAAAATTTCTCCTAACTTCTTTACAAGTTTGATTGTGTCCCCCTAACTTTTATCTTCTGCGTCCGCCCCTGGTTGGGGTGATGAAATATCATGTCCTGGCCTAGCCTGGCCATAATATTTTTTTCTTTTTTACTTTATTGTGTTTTTATGTTTTTAAATTTAAATAATAAGTAAATGTGAAGGTTAAAATGAAGGTATTTGAATCCTATCCCACCTCGCCTGCCAAAAATCCCCAATGGGTTGGGAGACGTGGAAGGTCGCTCCAACCTCCTTGCCATGTTATCATCCCTAATTATTCAAAATTATTTTGCTACCTTAAAATTGTAAATTGAACATATCGCCTAAAATTGTTTAAACTATTAGATTATAAATAAATTTATTTATTTATAGTTTTGTCCTCAATGAGCTTTGATGTGTGCAAGTTGAATTTATTTTTTATTAAAAGCTTGATAAATACACAATACTTACAAAAAGAGTGACAACGTGAATTAAATTTTCGATCTTTAACTACTATAATAACATGATATACCACTTCATTTAAAGTTTTAAGGTAGTTCAGAACGGCATTCATTGACCCAAGTGTCACTAGCCGACTACCCGATGCCATATTGCTTTTAAGTTGATTCAAGAAATATATTTCAACTTTCAAAAACAAAAATCCATTAATACATAAATCCAAACTAGTTTCAAATATGTCACAAGCACATAATCAATTTTGTTGTATCAATTTTCTACGAAAATTATTCTTTAAGTGCATTCCCTTTTTGAGTTATAAAACCTACACGCACGAATGCTTCATTTTTCTACCTTTTTCAGCCGAAAGCACTAGGAATGAAAGAAAATGAGGCAATGAAGAATGAAAAGAGTGGACTATAATTTTTCAATTTTGTACATTAAAAATTTGATAAATTAAATAATAATTGGCCAAGCTTTCTAGACAACGTGGAGTTGATCCATTGTGTCTTTCTCCCAAAGTCATTGGTGAAAGTTAACATGTTTAATCGGTTCGATTCCATTCGGTTCGAAAATTTTGTCCAGCTCAAAGAGAGAGAGAACATTGTTTTTTTATATAATTGTACACATAGAGATAGAGAAGGGAGAGACTAAGAGGCTAGAAGACGAGTGGTGCAATTGGTTCATGATGGATTTTGTGGGCCCACATGACCCAGAAGAATTTGCCATTCCATTTCTCCTCTTCCCTTGCTGTCCACATACTTGTTTCTCTCTCGGTCACAAACATTTTCACTCACAAAACACTCATTGAGAGAGAGAGAGAGAGACCGATAGGAGAGAGAAGTCAAAATGTTCGTAAAATATTTAGGCAAGATAAGAGAATATTAATGCAAGAAAGAGGATGAGTTTGTTATGCAGTCCATGGCCATTCAGTATTCTGCTCATTATTATTATGCATTTTCACCATCTCCTCAAAGGGATCTTTCTTACATTCATAATTGCAAAACCAAGCCTTCACCACCTGCTATTTTGCTTGACAGAAGACAATCTTACAATACCCTTGGTTTCCAGGTTCTTCTTTTTATCTAATTTTGAAAACCATTGTGCATTACTTATTTTACATTGTTACTTTTATTTAAATTGAGCATATTTCTTGCTTGTTCGACAGGCTAAAATCTTGTCTGTGTCCAATCTCGACTAGTATTAGACATGCATTTCACGGCCTTTTTCTGTTTTTGGCGTGTAAGGGAGCATTACGTAGCACAGGATCTTATAGTGTCTATCAAAATGTACTTAATGTTATAACTAGTTTGTTATGCTGGCTAGTCGAGTCTTTGTTCTCTCCATTGCAATTATTACAATTGGGCAATTAGTTTGTAGCTTCAAGATCTTGTAATTAGGCGAAATGCTGTATGATTTTAAGGATGATATCACAATTGAATACATCACAATTACCCCAGCTTGGATTTTAAACTTACAGCAGATCTCAGTCTTTTTATTGGCTGCATCAATTGGTAATATGATTCTATTAGATTAATAATGAACCAATATGAAATTTGTCATTTGGAAATGCGGGATTAGTTCATGTTACATTATTCATAGAATGACTCATCAATTTTTTGCTAGTGCAGACAACATTGTGAGTAGCTTGAAATGAAGGATCTCGATATTTCCATTTAGAACATTATTATTATTATTTTGGTTAGCTATTGTTCGTTACAAGCTGCCATTTAAGACCATGTGCAGTACATGGCATTGGACAATACAATAAATGAAATTTTATTATCTTTTCTTCTTCAAAACCGTTTGGTTCTGTTCAATGAAAAACATGCTGAGTTAAGTATATATCCTCGTAGGCTGCAAGGCTTTTGGGTCCTCCGGCAAGATTTGAAGCTTCGAAGTTGAAAGTTGTATTCATGGGAGAAGAATCTGATAGGAACACCAGAATTATGCCAAGAACATACACCCTCTCCCATTGTGACTTTACAGGCAACCTAACACTAACCATCTCAAATATAATCAACCAAGATCAGGTATTACAAATCATTGTTCTTATAGATTTTAGAAGTTTGTCTCATTTCCATCCTGGGAATGTATTTTCAGCTGAAAGATTCAATTTTGCTTTAAGTCCATCCTTATTCTTCGACAGTTGAAAGGATGGTATAATAAAGATGATGTGCTTGCCGAGTGGACTAGAGTAAACGGGGACTTGTTCCTCGATGTCCATTGTTATGTGAGCGGACCAAATCGCTTTCTAGACCTTGCTGCAGAATTTAGATACTACATATTTTCCAAGGAATTGCCTTTGGTAAGTTCATCTTGTATCTGCATTCAATCGAGAAATGTTGAATTCTCGTGTAATCTTGCTCTGAAACGTTCTTACAAAACTAATTTTTAACATCATTTGAAACTTTTAAGGTACTTGAGGCTATGCTGTATGGAGATTCAGATCTTTTCAGAGAGCATCAAGAACTGATGGATGCCCTAGTTCGCATCTTTTTCCATTCGAGCTCAAAGAAATACAATCGTGTTGAATGCTGGGGACCACTCAAGGATGCTGCTCGGGTAGTTTATCTCATTAATCGCCTCCCTTATTACTTTTCTTCGTAAATATACTATACACTGACTTCACATTGTTGCTGTAATGAAACCCATTTATTTTTCAGGGAAGAGGAGAAAAGATTAATGGGTTTTCCTCTGCAAGCAAAGAAAGTTCTTGGGCTCCAATGACTTCGGGAATTCCAAAAGCTATCTTCCAAGCATTTGTTGCCTTCCTTCTTTAACTTTATGCAGTACAGGCAGGCAATATAAGCAGTATTGGAATTTCGGGGAGATACATTTGAATCCAAATTCTCAATTGTCTGGTACAGACAAGAATTGTTTTTAAGGACATCTGATTCTTTTGCACCTGTTAAGATTTATTCACGAGTTCTTGACTGACAATTCTTGTAAAATCAAGAAAGCTATTCATTTTCAGAAACGATTTTGATGTACAAAATTATAAACTTGAATGAGCCATTGTGCTTCCCTATCTTCAGTTATTGACAATTTAATGTGCACTCAAGGTACACAGTATTGGAAGAGACATATATCAACAGCAGAATTAATTGATCCCCTGCAACAAAAGTACTGCACATGACTAACCAAATTAGATCACAAGAATTAATGTTGGAACATAAGTAATGCAATCGATTAAAATAAGATCAAGAGTATCCTGTAAGTCAGAAAAAAGAAAACAAAATATATTCGCAAACGAGTCTCCAGGAAGCTGTTCATCGCAGCTACAACATGGACCAACTATACAGGACGGAAATTCCAAGCCAAAAAACATAATGTTGGCAATTGACAATCAAAACCCGTTCACAAGTCTTCAAGGCGATCAACAAACAACGAAATAATTGAGAAATCAAGGATTACTCCGTACCAACACAAGATAATCTGCGCTGACTACTCACTTATGATGGCCTATTAGGTTTAGGTGATGATGACTTGGCTTTTGCAAAATCAACCAGATCTTTGAAAATGGCATCTTCTGGCTTTTCTTGTTTGGTAGAGGAGGCTGGAGATTTGATTGAGAGATTCTGGGTTTGACCAACTAAGCCATCAAAAGAACCCGGCCCACTACGCGAATTAGAGGGGCCACCACCATAAACAGGTGATTCCTCGAAGAACTTCTGTCTCTGGTTGTACCTAGAAGGTGGAGGTGGAGGTGGAAGGACATCTGGGGATGGAACATCCCAAGGAGCTGGAGGCAATTGGTCAGCAGATTTGCTTGTAGGAGCAGGCTCTTCATATGCAGTTTTTGGTGCGAACATTGATGCTGTGGGATTAATGAAATCATCAGGAGGAGTAGAAGATAGCGTTGGACTCGGGGGACGGACCAAATTACGGTTGTTTGAATTGTCTGGGACAGCAGTGCGTATAGATCCCGATGCACCTGAAAATCGTTCTGTCTCGTAAACATCACCGCTGAGATAATCAACCATTCCCGAGTCTGCACTAGTTGGTTTCCTTGATGGAGGAGGAGGAAGAATGCGGCTGATCTGAAAGGGTTCACTCTTAGCAACTGGCTTCTGCCCAAGTCCTTGTAATGTATCCCTTGATGATCTGTAATTACTTGAGAGCTTTTATCAGTCCAAGTTGGAAATAACTCAACTTCTTCCAAAGTGAAGAGTTGCTTTAAAAATAAGCAACTGTTTCATTTTAAGGTTCAAAAATTTAAGTTGTCCAAATTTGGAAACAAAAAGTTATAACTCAAATGTTACCCTTCTTAACTACAGAACGTATGTGAGAGATATAACCAGCTTAAATTGATAAAGAAATCCCTAATATTGATGGATTTGTGTCAACTCATGTTAGACTAAGTTTAAAAGTTCCTTTTGCATGACTAATGTTCTTCCCCCTTCCATTACTGTGTACACCATGCATTGGAGAATTTAAAATATCAAACTTTTGCAGTAACTTTCCAATTATATTAGGGTCACTTTTATCTTGGGATAGTTTACATGAAGGTGGGTATAGCATTATGAGAAGGAAATAGCATCTTATGTTTAATTATTCAATGCTTTTGATACCGCTCGAAATACATTAGTGAAGAAAATCTGGGAAACTTACATGAATTTGAGTCAAGGTGGGATCTAGAAATTGAGCACGAGGAGAGAGACTAATAATTTGAGACTGCAATGCTCAATAAACTAGAAATCCAAAATAAAGCAACAGAACAAAAGGAGTTTTAGTATATCATCCTAGCAAATTTTCGGCTTAATTTTGTATCACATCAGATTATACACATTTACGAAATAGTCTAGGGAAAAAGTTATGTTGAAGGTAACACCTTCCTGTCAAAATGAATAACTTATTTCTCTAGAGGAAAAGAAGAGGTCTTTTTATTAAGATTACCTGTGCGCTAACTGAGAAAAATCTTCTTCAGACTCATCATCCTCGTGATTCATATTCATAAGAGGTGCAGCAACTGGAGTTTCGGTAGTCGCCACTGAAACTGCAGGTTTTCCCCCGGCAATTTCATCATGTCGACAAAGAACTCGCTGCAAACTATCATTCAAAGCTAATCCCTTACAAAGAAGATCCTCGTCCCTGCACAAAAAGGAAGCAGCAGCTAAGCCTTAATCCCAATATAAATGGATAAATCCAATTAAATTACTCTATAAAATAACCAAAAAGACATTCTTACACAGTATTATTCACAAGAGTCATGACACGCTTTTGGTATGAACGACATTGTTCAACCAGGTCAACGATCACCTCATCCTTCACGCCCTATGCTCAAATATCAACATATTCAAAATCCACAAGTACAAATTTCGCTGAATAGAGTTCTTCTCACAAGATATTATGTATCTCTGAGTTACTTCAGGTGCTACATTTGAGTTTAGCCAAAAATGCTCTGAGTTACTTATTATGACCGTAAGGCAGGAATTACTTTCAGGATTAACTTTTTTTACTTAATGTGTGAAGAAAGGAAGTTATTCAAAATAAAGGGAAATGAAATAATAGATTAAAGAAATTATAACCTGCCGATCATGGGGGTTTAAGGCACCAAGCATTTCAAATAAAACATCTGCAAGCCCCTCTGCATTTTGAATTTCTGGCAAGCTGTATTAGGCAAAAGAGTACTATAAATTTCAAGAAGGTGCAATTTTCATCAACAACTACTACTAAAAATCATAAAGTGACCAAAGAGAACTGCTCTTTGTTGAATATAATCTGGCAAGTAAGTTTAGGATATCCTTATGATTGAACTTGTGAAAATTAACGTTTACAATTTGAAAAGCTTCAGTGCGCAAAAAAAAGAAAAAAGAAAAAAGAGATAGAGAGATATAGACAGAAGTAGGATATGATATACCTCAGTGCAGAAGCATTGGACTGAAGAGACTGAAGAGATGCCTGAACAGCAGCTTCTTCATATGCAGAAGTAGGGTTAGCTACTGGATGCGGTTGTACTGGATGCGTTTGCGGTGGGGTGAACAATGGTACGCTATTTTCCCCTCGTGGTGGAAATTCCACACCAGCAGACTGTCAATATTTTGATACAAGTGACTCAATGAGTGTAACTCTAGCTTAGACATGAAGCATCAATCTATTTTGAGTAAATAGAGATGATTCTAAGTAAGATGGGTTTCATAAACATCAAACTCCTCCCTCTACAGAAGAATATGATAGATATTAAGTTACAAATAACTATACTGAAAGAGAAAGAAAAAAGAAATGTAGTCAACCTTCAGTTCATTGTAGGCAGCATGGTACTGGGGAAACCTTCCCCTAGGCCCACCTAAAGCTTCTTGCCAAGTATCTATCAATATTAAAATCTTCTCCCTTACATTTAAATCCGGCTGCAGAAGTATAATTCAAGGAAGACACTAAAGTCATATTAGGATCTCAATCAGGATAAAAGATGAAGATATCATAAAAGATGAAGATATCAATAGGCAAAAGGACTAAACCACCTTCTTCTTTACAATTTTGACCATCTCATGTAAAATCTCTCGTTCAACAATCTGCTGAAACACATTCTCCCCACAATTTTTGCTAAGAGTCTCCAGCACCTGAATCATAAATTTTTTGAAGAAAAACATTTTCACGAGGCCACACTTAAATGCTCGACATATATCTTAAATCAGCCAAGATATGTAGCACAATCTTAAATAGCTAGAAATCAGTGCCAATTGTAACAATGACATACAAGGAAAAATGTTTCAAGTTTAAAATCAGAAGAAGTAAGTAAATATATTAGACAATGTTTAATAGTCTTCAAATAAAAAGGAAATGTTCTCTCTAAAAAGATAAGGTTTGCTGCCACATGTGCCATGTTCATGATTGAAGAGGCAAGTATGGATTGTCCATAAAGGCATAACAATAATCAAAAGAAGAAACTAAGGATGTCCAATCCCACTAAGATCATGTCATATATAGAAATAGTAAATTTGAACCAATAGTGCAAAGTAACAGTAAACTAATCCTTATGGCCATTTCTTCTACAACTGGAGATTCGAAGAAATTCTAATAACAATTAAGCCCCCGTTTGGCACCCATTCAGTTCTCTTTCTCTTCTTTCTCTTTCTCATTCTCATTCTCATTTTTCATTTCAACCACACATTCTCCTAATAAAATAATATTACACACAAATCAAAAACTTTTCATCACTTTTCCACCACACATTCTTACATCAATCACTATTCTAAAATTTTTTTTCAACCCAAAATGGGTTTCAAACAGGGGCTAAATTTAAGACCTCATATCAATCTACATGAGAGTCCATATTAATTTTGTATTTTTAATCCACAGCTACCTCATCAGATTTCTTAGCGTCCAAGAACAGCACTGTCTCTTGACCAAATACCACGTGAATCCTTTTAAGTTCCCATAAATGATTCCAAATAGAACAAATTCCAGCAAAGTAAAACAGATTAATGGATCTAGGAAAACTGTAAATAGCGCAGTCTTATATAATGCATCTTACCACCTCAATTTCAGAAAATATGAGTACCATTTCAAAACCTTAAAATAGCCTCATTTTGGAAACAAGTCACCTAGGTGTAGATCCTAGATCACACAGATTCCAATGCAAGACAAAATTAAATTAAATGACCTTCAAGACCCCAGCCACTTGGTTTGCAAATACAAGAAGACAGCACCAAGAGTGTCCACACAAGGTTTTGAATTTTTCACCAGCAGTCTTAAAATTTCCACACTAACTTCTCTTTTAAGTGCCTACAGCAACCAATTATTGGTTCCGGTTAAAATCAAGTTTCTATAAGCATTTTTACACTGTTACCCAAATATACTTCCGAAGTCTGCATACTGAAACCTGAAACATTTCCAGCAATTGACTTCCTAACTTCCTCAGGTGAGCACACTGAATGAAAAAATAAAGAAGGATATATGGATATTCTTACAAATAATGCAAGGAGCTGTATTTGAGGGTTTTTATTCCCCAATTTTTTCTTGAGTATCTTCAGTGCATCTTTTGCTTGCCTGCAGTTCAACTCAACTTATAAGAATGATAGGAATTTGTGGATAAATAACTTACACAAGTCACATTCTTCAAGTGATAAATATTATATTTTATACACTGCCCAGTAGTAAAAATCATTACTTATAATACAAAATTACTTAATCAAAACAAATCTGTGAAGCCATAATCGGACAGTTCCAAATTATCGTTAGATGACCCACATTTGAATGGAATTTCGACTCAGTAGGTTACCCAGGTAAAATTCTATCTAATCTGCAAAATGTCACGAGAGAGAAAACAAAAAATGGCACTTATGTCCTTACATTCAATTTTGAAATTTAGAACCACTAGAAATTTAAACAATGAGATTGAAAGAAAATATTTTGATACATGCAAATAAAAATTCTTTTTGCCACCTACAAACTCTTTCAAATTACTTTCTCTGGAGTGGGAATGTCAGTGAACTTTTTTAATTCATTCTTAAATTAAAACTGGAGTTGTTAAAATGAAACTAATTTTGATTAAAAATAACGAAATAAATTACAAATTGCATTCCATTGGTCAAGCAAAGGAAACAATACCCCGGATCTGAGTTTATTATGTCGCATAGCTCTAAATTGACTCCCCAGTCTGGACCAATCAGCAGATCACTAGTGGCCCTCTCAGCAACATCAGCAGCATTGGCCATATTTGTCTATTTCTACTACCACTTCCTAAAAACATGCAGATATCAAACTGTGAAATCATGTCCCCAATTGAATAAGGTGCATATTGATAAAATAACTACTAACAGAACCACATGCGCACAACTCAAATCACGGTATCCACTGATGCCAAAACTGAATAGGTGATAGGTCTCACCCATACCTTTTTTAGTGGGATATGGTCAAATGACGCCCTCGCTGCAAACAAAAACAAAAGAAGTTTTAAAAAGCGTGCAAATTCAACATCAGAAAGGAAAAGGGCAAAAAGGAAATGGCATTATAATTGCACTCTTCGCGTTTTTGTTTTATTTTTTTGGTGTGTGTGTGTATAACCAGAAACATAATCTAGTGATATACTGAAATCAAGAGTCAACAACGGTAAATCAACAGTGCATGAAAAAGCCCACCAAAAATTAATTGTGAAGGCAACCAGTACATCATCAGAACCGAAAATCAATGCCAAACAAAAGCTAGCTCCTTTCCTCTCTTGCAATAAAACCAAACCCACCAAGGATTCAAAATCCCAGACTGTAAAGTAAATGATAAAAAATGACAAGTAAATAATCAAAATCAAGAGCGAAGTCTGACCAAAAGCCTAATTCAAGATTGCAAAACACGAAAAATTGATCCCTCAAAGTCCAAAACCAACCACCGGGATAGAATTAAATAAAACCACCCAAAAACCTTAAAGATCGAGTTTTTTCAATACAATAAAGATCTAGAAATATCGGAACCAAATCAAGAAAGATAAAATTCAAATGAGAAATGAATCAGGATGTTTCAAAGATTACCTTTCGGAACCACCTGCAGACTAGTATAGTCTATGGAGAGAGAGAGAGAGAGAGAGAAATTATTATGAGTATAATTTTATTATGAGAGATAATGCATTAATGCCAAAAATGGAGATGGAAAATTATTTTGCCAGGTTTCTGTGTATTTAACGCGCGTTATCTGTCGAAGCACGTAGCTCTTTTCCAAGCCGTGTTTGGTATATTGAATTTAGGATGAGTTGGCTTATAAAAATAAGCATGCTGGGTCTAAGTTTAACTAAACGTCTTCATAGTCGACCTGGCTCAATTTTAAAGCCTCATCTAGTGAGATGATTACACTTATGGGATCGACTTGGATAGATCTATTAATTTAAAGAGAAATGGACCAACATTATTAAATTTTTATACTACATTAATGTGTAGATCTTGTAGAAAAATTAATTACTCCTTGTGAGTTGAGAATTCTTCGATTGTAGTGGTCGAAAAGGAAGGCTGGGATAGAGAATTTTTCTCTTTTCAATAAGAATATTTGTGTTTTACCCTTTCGGTTAAGGATAATAAGAATTGGTCATACACACGTCGTGTCATATTAAGATTTAACAAAATTTTGAACTGGTCACGATTTGAAACCTCAATTCACATTTCCAAAATATGACAGCTGTTTCAGCAGAAAAAGCAGAGACCATTACATGAAGAAGGGGGGTTGTCATGGTCATCAGAGTCAGAAATTGGGAAGGCTTTAGATTTATTGGACTCGAGGGAGGATACAGAAAGTGGTATGATGGATGGTTCATTCACTCTGTTACACACCCGGAGGCCTAATGCCCATGGCAGGCTTCAGTCTCGCCCCAAGGCCCCCAACACCTCTTCCCTCCAACTCATCTACCATAAGTACCAGAAGTTTGTTGATCATATCCGAGCCTCACCTCTTTAGTTATAATTGATTGGATGAATTTACCATTTTGATTTAAGAATTTGGAAGGAATGTGGAGAAAAGGATTGAATCTTTTTAAAAACATTGAAGGTGTTTGATACGTGTGTTATCTGGTTTTGTGGAATGAATTACGTAGACAATGAGAACTATAATGAATGTTGGAAGCATGAAGCAGATGTTAGACGGATTTTCTGATTGTTGGAGAGAAAAATATTAATCTTTTTGTTTTCAGAATTTTACTGGTGATTGATATTTACCTGCTTCTGTAATCTGTATGGTGGATTGTATGGGAACTTGAGAATTATAACGGATTTTGGGGTGTGATGAACAAACTACAAGGTTTGCAGAATCTTTGACTAAACTGGAAGTATATTGAAATTTATTGGTGATCTAGAATGTTGGACAAGGATACACACGATATTAGATTGTGTATACAAAATATTACACTT